>JAPYYV010013309.1:0-12251 GCA_030522625.1 Copidosoma aretas
TTTTTTTTCCTTCTTTTTTCTTCTGCTTGCCCTCTTTCTTTCTTTTTTTTTTTTTTTTTTTTTTTTTTCCTGCTTCGTTCCTCTTTTTTTTTTTTTTTTTTTTTTTTTTTTTTTTTTTTTTTTGACGAATAAAGGAGAAAAAGATATATACAAAAAAATACAAGGCTGCTCAGAGAAAGTCAGAGGGAAAGTTGTAGTTTGATACTCTGAGAAAAGAAAACAGTATTTACAAGAGAATCGAAGCGTCCTCCTTGCAGCAAAAAAAAATCGATCTGATCGAGCCGAGCGTCAATAGTAAATATTTAAAAATAATTGACGAAAGTTGCTTTTTTGATCATCTGAGCAGTTTCTTTTGGACGTAGTGAATACAATTTTATCGTAAAACTGGTCGTATGCATGATAACGTACACACAAGCGTAATTTTTTTGAAGATTATCTGCACCATAGAATTCTCGTCATATCTTTTAAAGGAAATTTTTGTGTCAAAAATATTCCTTTCTGAAAAAGTAATTCGTGTCAATATTTATCAAAACCAAGTTTGTATCGTTATAAAAAAGTTAAACGGTAAGACAAACCCTGCGAGCAGCAATCGCGGCATGAACGAACTTGTAAAGCTCTCTTTTTCCGCTCTTCCATCCTTTTTTTTACCTTTGTATTTATCTCTATTTTCAGCATCCACGGGGCTGCAATATATCTCCAGGGTGTCCAACTGCACTGGCGCAGAAATTAAAGTTGATCCGGTTCTTTTTGTCTCTCTTTTACTCCAAATGTCCGGGAAAACGCACAAAAGCGAGAGAAAGTTAAAGATCAGTCAATAGAGAAGGTTAGAGTAGCGAAACGAAAACGAATGAGGATGAATAAAATAGGATTCATTTAAGTCGCTCGGTTTTCCTTGCTCTTGATTTTTCTCGCAACTTTACGAATTGTGCTTTACATTTGAACGTTTCTTTTGTAATTCGTTAAGACACTGCAGGGCAATTGTATTACTCCTTAATTTGACAATTGAACGATGTGAGAAACATATTCAAACTTCATTTTATAATCGGTGATACAAGAATACAAAGAAATCTTTAAGAAATAAGTAGTAATAGACCTCGTATGGTCAGCATTGACTTTTAGTACTTCAAGCTAATATAATTGTTTTGTCTCATGAGTTTTATCTTTAATTTTTTCTGGAGTAATTAAAACATGAAGTTTATATTTGATGATTGTTTTAGTAGATCAAAGTTCATATTAGTTTCATAAATGCATTATACGAATCTCACCGAAGCACAACTCACCGCCAACAAAATGAATTTATGTATTTCATCGATAGATTTACACTCAGCCTTAGTTTCAGACTTACAGTGAATCACACCAGACACGTAAAATTTGATAATAATTCACAAGGAAGAAACAATCTCAATTCGAAAAAATATCGAAATTGATTCAAATCAATTAAATTGTTTGCATGATACCACACTCTTAGTTAGTGACTGAAATTGCATATAGTTTTCGCGAAACGAGTATGACCGATCAATCCCCTTGCCTTTCACTTCTAAATCATCCAAATTTAAGATTAAAACTCGTAACTGCAAGGCCCTAGGCGGCGACGACAGCACATTTCGGGTGAAAATTTCGAAACTAATTACCTGGTGAATGCTAGAAGAGGTCTGGGAAAGGACGAGGAGTACAAAGGCTTCGAGCACCCCATCACTACCAGAGCCTCGTTATCCTTCGTATATTAAATGCACCTCGGCGAATCTGCACATATCCTGCTTACAGTCCCCGACATATTACATGTAAACATCATTCACGCGGACGAGCATATATCTATACGAGGAGCATGTACAGTTACTCACTGAGGTCCTGGCAGCCTTTGAGCTCGACCTGGAGGCAGACCGTGCGCCGGTTCACCGAGTGTGGCAGGATCCACAGTTGGTACAGATTAGCTCACACGATACTATGGTCGATGTGTTGACGTCGTTGAATAGTATCTGCAACAGAGAATATACGTGCTCGTGAGTATAGATATGTGTGTAATATATAGGTCAGCCATGCTACAGCTCTTCCTTTCTCTCTCTTTATCTCTCTCTCTCTCTCTCTCTCTCTCTCTCTCTCTCTCTCAAGTTCTTCACTTAGGTTTCGCTGATGTGAATAAAGTGGCCCACATATTTATTCCTCGAGACTAAATGTTCGCTTCGTGCGTGCATGATGAGGTTCAGGAGCTGTTGGAGCTATTGCTTAAGGTGGCTCATTACGATGGTGCCGTATCAAGCAGGGGCACCAGGGGGGGATATCTATAAATTAAAGATTTACGGAATATAAACGAATAAGAAGACAGTTAGTGGTTTGTGTCACATCTTATCCATGGTTTATGAGCGAAAAAACGCGAAAAAACTACGTAATTGAGAAAACTTACTATTTATCAGGGTACCGAAAAAAGTGCGTACGTCCCTATCCAAGCAGACGACAAATCAAATACGCTTATGCAATGTACTACGTCCAACTAGAAGGTGCACCATAGATGCATGGTCACGATTTCTTCTTCTCCTCGCAATTTTCTAGTCACGCATACGTATTTCTCACCATTAAGTAACCTTTTTCCTATTCCTCTCACGTGTATTTTCGCACCCGCTGAGCTTCTTCGGTCTGCAGGCTATGTAATTGCCCCCCTTTGCTTCTCTTCCAAGTCGTCTTCGCAACACAAGAGTTCAACCGCAGGGGGAAGACAGAGCTCGACGATTCTCGAAAAAGTAGGCTTGTGCGAATTTGATTTAACCTCTAGCTCTCGCTCTTGAGGAATCCAGAATCTTTTCTTAACTTGGAGCGGTGAAAGGAATTTCATGCTTTTTTTGTCAAAGGTGTGAACTTTTTTCTGTACTCTCTTTTTTTTTTTCTATCACTTTGAAATTAAAAACCAGTTGGTTTTTGTCTTTTCACAAGGTAAAATAGTTATTTTTATTATTTATATATTTACGAAAACGTTTGCGAAGAACCTTCCTTTGTGTACGAGAGAAGGCCTCAATTTGCAAAGCATTAGAAATGAATAATACTTTGTATTTTTGTTGTTGATTTAGCGTTCCTGGCTATGTCCTGCTTATTATTTACAGATAATGCTGATTCAACTTTTTACGTCCGTTCATAAGTTATCTGACTACTCGGAGAAAATCTTCTCTTACAGGGACATGATTGATTTTCCAGATGAGTTCTTTTCATTTGTCTAAAATCATCCTTGAACTTTGATTCACTAATCAATATAATATCATGAGAGTTGTAATACACAACTAATTATTATTTATGAGTGTATGATTTCTACATTCTATAAAAATAAGCTTTTAACAGAATGTACCCCCTACGCTTTACCAAAGTATGTAAGTATACACGCACAGTGTATATCTGCACACACAGTATGGATTTCTACGGTAATCGGCCGTGCACGAGGGAGGATCGTTGCTCACGTTTTTTCTCTCTCTTTCTCCCTCTGTCTTTTTGCAAGGCTTGTGTGTCAATGAGCATGAGAGAACCGGAGCCGAAGCAACGGATCCGAAAAAGAAGAATGGTACGAGCGCTTGCGAGCTAGTTTGGGCTTGTCCGAAGCCCGTTTAACTCGTGCCGACTCTCTCGTGCGTATTATAAGAGATACCTTTTTCCTTTTTTTCATTTGGCGATGCCATTGACCCGTGATATTTGCGTAACCTCGCACCAAAACATTGGGCTCTTGGGTCCCGGTGAAATCGGCTGAAATTTTGATACGTTGTAGATTATGATATTTTGTGAAGGATGGGCGGTTTTGGCGTAAATTTTGATTTGAGTCAATAATAAAGATAGAGACTACTATAACATTCGGCGCAGTACATTTAACAGATATAGCACGTTCAATATACAGACAGATAACATGATATTTACTTCAATAATCTGACATCCATATAAAACTACTTAGCAAACTCGTCAAACGAGATTTGAAAAAATTTACAAACCCTAATAGTACCCACACACGTATACACAAACCCACGCTGTGCCCATACATCATGAGAATTTATGATCTCGCCGTCCGTAACGTATCAAATTCTGGCCAAAACGTCAGCTGCACCAAGAACGTCTTTATCGCTCATTACCCCCAATTTTCTTGCTCTGAACTGAATCTTTCCACCTTTTGCACTTCCATATTTTTCCCTCGTCTTTCAGCTCTCACTACCAGACTTTCTTAAAAAAAACGACGTTGAACTCTCACTGCTTCTACGATATTTTCCTTCGCACCAGCGAAAAATAGCCCCCCGAAGCCCAAATCACTCCTCCCCAACTGCAAACTAGACCCTCTATATTATTATTATTATTATTATTATTATTATTATTATTATTATTATCATACCATTTAGCTCAAGTGCACGTAAAGCCTAATCGCTTGGACTGTTTCCATTCCCTGCAGTTTGGTATTGCTGCTGCTATACTCGCAAAAAGGACGTAAAGCTGGCTCTCTTTTTTCCACCAATGATTTTTCGGTTGTTTACCCTCACCTTTCCATCCCTTACCTCCTCTCGTGCCTGTACTCGTGAATTATGAAATCGGCGACCACGAGGCGGAAAATTGTGCGAATGTGCTCATTCTTGCGTACATTATGGATTGCACAAGCCTCGCTCGAGTGTTCAAGTACGCATGGCTGTGTTTTTTGCGTGCGATTTTTGAGCTCGGCGTTCACGATTATGCGCTTGCGTGGAAAAATTATGATTATCATCATAATATGATAGTGCCTCAACCTACAGAGACTGTCACATATAAGTGTCTGCAGTCGAATTCATCGTTGGTTTGTGTTGTGATTGATAAACGAACATCCAGCGGGAGATGAAAAACATGAGTTCCAGCCGTTATTTAAAACTGGATATCCCTTTAGTTTACTCTATGTGCATGCAGTTGCCGAGCGCGCAACAGAGGGAGCATGCTTAGAGCGTATATAGAAGAAATCAAAGGCTGGTTGAAAGGAATTTATCTGTCAAGAAAAGAGGAAAGGAGAAGGGGTTGGTCGGTGATTTATGAAGTGTACAGGCCAATCTCGCCAGGGAAATCTACTGCTTTGACGAGAGCTGGGCCAAAGAAAATCGAGAGAGGGATAGTCCAGGCCCCACTGCGGGTGGCGAACTTTAGAGTCTCTCTATGTTTGCTTGCTCGTTAGTCCGATGCTGATGCTCTCTCTCTGTCTCTCTCGGTTGAGGCTGACCTGCTCTTAAATGGATCGAACTGTTACCAGTTTTAAGATGCCGAATTGAAGGATGTTTTCTTATTGCCTCTGTTTTGATTTCGATTTTCTTTCGATTTAAAAAGACGTCAGTCTTATGATATTGTCTATGATGATAAATAACCATGACTTAGGAAATTTCCGCCGTATCTTCGGTTATGTCGGAACACATAAAAAAAAAACATAGTAAAACAAAAGAATAAAAAAAAAATTAACTGTTGGATGAATTGAAGAATAACAAACAATGTCTTTTTCTGAGCTACCTGCGCGTGACTGTGGGTAAAAGCTTGAAGCGACATTTTATCTCTTTATTTCATCCTACATTCATGGAAGATCCCAATAAAAGACAACTTTCCTTCAACAAAGATAACACAGTTTGTTCGGATTTGGCTTCTACTATATATTCTCAGATACTCTGTGTTTAGCCAGTTCACTGTCGAGCATTGTACGAAAACTCCCGGCTCATTCCTTGTCATCAGTCAACCCGTGAACTATTTTCAGAGGCACTTGTGCATTCAAGAACAAAATCTGTAAGTTATCGCATAATTTATAATGTTGAAGGCCACAAAGGAAAATGACATTGTCATTTCGAAAAAGCAGTAGTGATGAATAATAGACCACAGGGACGTGGTAAAGCTCCACTCGCAGAGGCAGAGAAAAAAAAGAAGAAGACGTTTCCTTCCTCGAGGATAAGCGCATTATCGAGCCATTGTCTACGGGCAGTCGATCCGAAGTAACGAGGCGCAGCAGAACAATCGGGGCTGCTCCATGATAATGGTGAAAGTGCGCGAGCTCGTGACTATATACAGGTATATTGTAAGGTTGGTACGAACCGTCTTCTCTCGCGTCTTGAACCTCTAATTCCTATTCTTCGGATATCCAACGTTTTCACAGTGTAGGTCGTGCTTCTCTAAGTTTGAGTGTATTCAAAGACTTAACGTTTGCTGAGATTCATTATCATCGACGTGGAATACGAGCAGATATATCTCGTCGTTTGCCTAGGGTTCGCTCCGCTTGCTTTTTCCCGGGGTTCGATTAACTGTTTCTCTTACGCTGTGAACAACGTGAACGGTAGGTGTGCAGGAGTTAGTCCTGGTGTTTATACGTAGACATCCGGTCAGGACTCAGGCAATGCCGACTTCCCCATACCCCCTTCCCCTTGTGGGAGGCCTCCCATCCCTTTCCCTTCCCTCTCCCAACTCTCGAGTGCCGCAAAAGAAAGGACGTATGAGAGTATAATATAAATAAAAAAGATATATCTCATAATCAGTCTGAAAATCCTCACTAATTGATGCGAATCCGTATTACCTAAGTCCAGTTTAAATATGATATTAAAAGCAATTTTCGGTGAAAAAAACTGTAGTAATTAGCTAACAGATCGACAACATTACTACACGTACAATCTCGATGACAGCACTCCATATTACTGCCGGGTGCCAATGAGAGCTGACAATTGATTGTGTGCAATACCTATCACACGTATGAGTATGATACTGGGTTATGGAACTCGTCGCTGATGTAATTGTGATAGAGGCTGGGACGGTTCGTCGTGTCGGGACGTGGCTAGGTTAGCTGAGTCTTATATAGGGATTCGATTAAACTTTCAACCACGTTCTTGGAAGTTGGCTTGTTGTTGTTGTTGTTGTTGTTGTTGTTTGGCCCTTCCTAGCTTTTTAATTTGCTATTTGTATTTGTGTTGTTGATGTTCGGTTATTCGATTGAGAAACGTAGAGAAGCACGTTTGTGACGAATAAACTTTCTAGTTCGAGTTCGCAAAATCAAAGATAGTATTGATCGATCCATCGGTTTTTTTATATTTATCATGACTTTGAGACACATAATAAATTTGAGGGATTTATTTGAATAAAAGGTACATATATTAATAATAAGTTCTTATAATATAATCCATGCAATTATACCTGAACACGTAATCTGTTTACAACGCGTTATTCAATTTCATACATCGCGTGCAGGTCAATATTTGTTCGAATGGCAAATATTGTAATGGAACGGGAGAGTAATTAAAATTCTCTTTTTTCATTCCATTTTCGTATTATCAAAAGCTGGTTCGGTGGAAGCAGCAGCGTTTTCACATCCGTGTTAAAAAAAAAAAAAAATAACATCCAATTATTTTTTGAACGATAGCTTTCAATTACGACCAATCACTTAAAAATCGCTCAAATTCTCGACATTTCTGTCCCTTTTCAATTGCAATCCAAGTACCTATGCCATTGAATGTGCATTGAAACAAAAGCTCATTCATTCACCCCTCGAGCGTGAACAAACAATTTTTCGTTTTACACGTGTACGGATGAGCAGCGTACGTATGTATATTTATACAAGCATGTATACCAAAGATATGTATATGATATAGCAGCAGTTGTATGCTTGTTTGAAAACTCGTGAAAACCTTGGAACTTCCGTTACATTCTAAAAACAATAAAAATTGAATTCAAAATGCTGAAATAAAAAAAGAGTGGACAAAGAAGCGAAAGTTAAAAAAAAAGTTTCCCAGTCCTGGTTCAGAGCTACAATACGACGCAACTCTTTTTCCATGCCATACTGCATGTGCACTATTTTTTTCCTCGCTTTTTTTTTTCGATGTCACCCTTGACATCGGAAAATGCTCGTTCCACGCTCGTACGCGTGTGTGGGAGTGTACCTGAGCGTAAATGCGAGCCTCTAGGTAACGAGAGAGGGCAACTCGTTAAAAAGCACAGTTTGCCTCATTTGCACTCCTTTAGAGAAACGGTGGCTTATGGAAGAGCCGTACAGGGCGCACTGAGCAGTATGCGTGCGTCGAGTTGCTGCTGATGCTGCTGGAACTTTCTTCTTGCTGCTGTCGACTCTTGATCTTGGGAAAATGTTGGGAAAATGGGAAAAAGAGGAGGAGGGCCAAAGGTTGACAGAAAGAACGAGTTTAGGAGGCTGCTGTTGTTACTGGTGGGAGACGAGAAACAGGCGTTTGATAATCTTTATTTTTACTCTCTAGTTTTTACGTCTTTAGTTTATACTTCAGACAGTAGAGTATATAATTGTCTCGTAGCCCAATATTTAGAACAATGAAGCTGCATTTAACTTTGTTATAAGGTGTGTATGATAAAAAATCAGTAGACTAAATTACAAAGACATTGATTTACAAGGCAAAATTTATTTTTTGTCATGAAAACTTTGATAAGTATTTCAAAATCATACGAAAGTAATTTTATAAGCATTAGTATAACAAAGAAAAAATCTTGATCTCGATAAAAAAATACTAGATTTAAATTCAAGATTACCGATCTCACGGAAGAGACTCGATTACATGTCTATCAAATCACCCTGCCATAATTTACCAGCAGCCTACAATTATGGATGATATGCGATAAAAATACGAAATACCGAATGATCGATTGAAAAATATAAACATGCCTAAAATATGCAAAACACATTCCTAGTAAAGTAAATATTTTAATGTCAAATAGCTGTGAATTCTCGTCGAAATGAGTCAATTGACACTCATCAATAGATAGCTAACATGATTTTGTGTAGTATCAGAGTATTGTAAATTAATCGGGCTACATAATTGAATAACGAATTATATTTGTTCTCTCGCCTAACCAAACGAAATAATTCAATTATTACGCTGGTTAATACGTTGATCTGCACAAATTAGATTAAATATACTGACTACAAGTAAAAAGCCTCGACTGATTATAAATTAAAGACAGTAGTAAATTTGACAGCATCGAAACGCATATAAATATACCTGGAGAAAAATGTGTATGCATCCTAACTGCTAAAGAGCTGCTTTGTCTTCGAAATTCTAAAAAGCTGGTTCAATCAAAAGTTAGTTAATAGTGTTTAATCGGTTACACAGGATAAGTCTAAAGAAAAAGGAAAGAAGACACGCTTGCAATAAAATTATTGACCCTTCCACATTTGCTGATTTTCATTGTACCAGGGCATTTACTACAAATTGACTCTAACATCCTTTTTAGCGTACACCTATCATCCCTTATTTTTATTTTTTTTCCATTCCATTTTTCAGTCAGAGACACCAGAGACTAAGGATACTTAGGTACTAGTGTAAAGTGTGTGTACGTGAAGAGCGACGCTATTCTTTGGTTTCTGTATGCATGTCCCTCTTGAAATCTGTTACTTATTTGTTTTTACCATCCTAAAATACTGAAAAGGGTGCTAAAGGATTCCTATTTTTGAAAAATACAGCTTAAAAAATTAATAAGTCAACACATAGGCTGTATAAGCCGCTAAAATAATAGTTTTCGTCACAAATAAGCGTCTCTCCAGGACCGTTAGGACCAACTTGGTTGGATGCACATTAGTGGCGAACGCTATTTTTCCTCCTGAGTACACACCAGCCTCTCAAAAACGCCAAAAGTAGGAAAATGAAATTTTGTAATGCTTCGCCTTACGGTGATGTCATTTTGGCCTGTTTTTTCTATCTTACGGACATAGAAAATACTTTTTCTACTTTATTTTTAAAGGGCTATCTAAAGAAAATAAGTTTACACAGTTCAAAAAATGTTTTGATTCAAAACAATAAAATGCCTTGTGTATCAACATAGGCTTCGTAAAATATCGCAGTTATTGTGAAATGACCCCGTATACGTTATTAAAAACTATTCTGTTTAAGTTCCGAGTGTTGGCAATGATGTAACATTGGTTGTCAATTATTCGGTAATGTTTATTAATTTATCTATATGCATATTATGTGATAAAATAACTAAATATGAAGAAATTATTATTATTATTATTATTATTATTATATAACTTATTATTTCATTACATTATATACGTACACGGTATTAAAAACTACTCTATTTAAGTTTTAAGTGTAAAATAAATCTACTCACGAAACATAATCTCCTTATTTCTTACTCTGTCGTTGACCGCTCACTGCTCAGTAATACGAGTTCACTCGACGAATGACTAAACGACACTGTAAACAAAGCATCAGGTGAACTGCGCAGATCATTGCGCAGTATAAAGTGCGCACCTCAGCTAGATCACAGACCACTGACTCATTTAGCTGACTAAGCTGACAGTGTGATGTAGTCATTCGTCGAGTGAAGAAGTATTGTACTGAGCAGTAAGCGATCAACAATAGAGTATAAGAAAGAAGAAGATGTGTTTCGTGAGTAGACTTATTTTACACCTAAAACTTGAATAAAGTAGTTTTTAATAAAGTATACGTATATAATGTAATTATATAATATAATAAGTAGTAAAAGTAACGAAATATTAATGTATACATAGTAAATTTAATACTTTCACTACACACTATACACATGAGTCATTTCACGAAAAACCGAATATTTCGATGTGTGAAATAGGATTTTTTTAATTTAGTGTTTAGAATTTATTATGTTTTCTACGTCATGTGAGGTCTTTACTAGCTGGAAACTTTCGGACCCAGCTCTATTGCCATTTTTATAAAATACATGTTAATTTGAATGCAATTTTTAAAAAAATGTTAAAAAGCACTATGGTAATGACAGGTCTGTCTACGGTAATGGTACTTATTTGGCAATTCTGAAGCCCCGAGTCAGAATTTTTTAACGAAATTTAGTTTGGTACATATGCACACCAGACGCCTTAGTACACTATAGTCTCTAAACTGATAATTTAAAATAATTTCAAGTTTAGGAGAATTACGGTAATGACCGCTTTTTAAAAACAGAACTCTCTTACGATGACACGACGATTAACTGCATTTAAATTTCTATTGAAAAAAATTTGTCCATATGCTTGTTCGCTCTGCTATACAAAATGGTAAAATCAAAATGTCAAAGAATGGACCACTAAAAATGAAAATGTAAATGTTTTGCGCTATGGAAATTTTGACCTGTTTTTTCCATCTTACGGCTACGGCAAATACTTTTTGGACTTGATTTCAAAAGGGCTATGTAGGAAACAATTAGTTTATATTGTTTATAAAAAGGTTTGAATCAAAATGAATTGCGTTGTATACAATTATAGGCTTTAAAAAATATCTCAGTTTTTGTTAAATGACCCATGTATGAACCTCTGCAGCGAGGAAACCATGTGAAATTCATTATTCGTATTTTATTTATAAATTATAATTTTCTAATTCGATCTCAGAGACACTTGCACTTTAGAATTGCGGTTGAGGCATCAGTTACATAGACGTAATATACTCTTGAATACGAAGAGAGAATGAGGGCCGTACACTCCTTCTTCAAGTATACTCAGTCTCACGTAAGTTTATAAACGTACATATAAACCCATACATATACAACAAGAGGGAGAGAAGAGAGACCTTGAAATATATGATAGAAGAGGTGGATGTGTGGGTGAGTGGGGGCTAGAGTCCCAGGTATATTTACAGTGGAATAACCGCACTCCCTTCCCTAGTAGGTGAAGTCCTCCTGCTGCATCCGAGCGAGCGGAGGCGAGTTCTTTTTCTACCCACACATAGCCAGCGAGACTTTAGCTTCAACCAATAATGCTTGGCTCGTGTCTTCTTTTTTTCTTTGTTGTACTCTCGCTGTTCATTTTTGTAAATATTAAATACTCGTTGCGTGACCCTTGAATATATAAAGTTGATAAAGAGAATCTTGAAGATTTGCTCCATTTAGATATTTTGACACTTACAATGAAAGTTTTTTTGCTTCTGTAAGACTGCAATTCTTACAAACAAATTTGTCTTATGTGTGTCCTAAAAATACGAATACATACATGTACGGACATACAGTTTCACATCACTTTCAATTACAAATCACGCAAACTGTCATTCATTTATCTTTAGAGATGTACATAAAAAAGTCAATACGTGCTTCGCCATTCAGTACATGTTAGTCCAATCTAAACGTTTGCCGGGGCAACGAGTCGAAGGAAAGGACCTCGGCCGTCACTCGCTCTCGGACAATAACACACATGTGTGTGTGTGTGTGTCAACCCCTTCCCCTAACCCCTCACTTTGAGAATAGCTTTTCAAAGCTTAATCCCAGGCCCCTCCTTCTTCCATCGGCTTTGATCGCTCCGCTGCCCCGTACGGGAAGGGACTCTGCTCCTC
>JAPYYV010013310.1:0-11378 GCA_030522625.1 Copidosoma aretas
CGCTTTGAAATTGAATAAACGCAATGAGCGCGCGCTCGCGCGACAAATCAGAGCCGCCAGTGTGTCCCGCGAGAGCCGAGGAGTCGGTCGATCGGACATCGTCATGTGCCCCGGCTCTGGAGCGCGCGCCTCGCCGGCACAGGAGAGGAAAGTATAAGAAATGAGAGGAAGAAGAAGAAGAGCCAAGGGAGGAGAGAGAGAAAACGAAAGAAACGAAGATGGAAGGAGGAGAGCCTTCCATACACGTATATATATGTATACATGTATGGCCCGTCCGTCCGTCCGTTGCGCGGCGGTCCAAGGAGAGACCAGCGGACCACCCGAGTCGGCCGGAGGTTCTCAACCCTCTCTCTCCGATACGCGGCCGGCGCCCGGCTTTTGCTCTCCATATTTCTCTCTCCCTCTCTCGATCCTCCGACGATGATGCTTTCGCGGGCCCGAGAGCATCGGACATGTATACCCACATCCGCGCAAACGTCCGCTGCCGGATGTTTATATGACTCTCTCGCATCTCTCCCTCCTCCTCCTTCCATACGTGCATATCTATAGATATATAAGCTCGGCCCGTCGCCACTATTATAACACCAACAAGCCATATACGCGTAAATAATAACACTTTTATTGGAGTCGTCAAAACAGTCGAAAAAGCGCACGCACACCGATGGGCCGTGTATAACCGACCGGGCCGGCCGGTCGGACGAACCGGGAAACACACGATCGATAGACGCGAGAGTGATGGCGGATTATAGGTAACTAAGGTAACCCATTACAGTGGGAGGGAGGGAGAGTGCATCAGGAAAAACGGCGGGCGCTCCACGTGTATGTATAGATACAGCCTTCTATATATAGCCGCGGAATTTCTTGATTTACTATCGGTCTTATATACACTTGTCCACCACCTTATACCTGCAGTATACATACATACACGCCCGTCGTGTCTCTCGTCCCTGGGTATAATTATTTTCCCGCTCGGCCTTGCAGCTTCTTCTTCTTCTTCCTCTAAGGTAGTACACTGCTTTCGCGTATACACATGCAGCCGTGTATCGTCATCATCATCATCATCATCATCATCATCTCCTTCCTTCCTTCCTTGCTTGCTTCTTTCTCCGATATACGTGAGCCCTCCCTGGTACATATACTCGCTTAGAGACGCAACAGGAGCAGGACTAGTCTTCCGGAGCTCATCAGGCGGAGCTTGCGGCTCTCCGCGGGAGAGATAAATGCTGGCGTCTCGTCGGGACAACCTGTTGTGGACTGCTATACCTGGTATTACATATACACCACATACTATTGACGATCACCGGCATAATCGGTCATCCTTTTCTTGCTTTTCAAAATGCCCGTATAACTTGCGCGGCCGAGGGAATTACGCGCGAATTTTTCTTCGGAGAACATCAGCGGATGAGGAGAAGAGAAGAAGAGCAGCATCAGTAGCCGGGGAGATGCACGCAAGTGGAGAGAAAGAGGGCCACCGGCCGCCACCTCCAGCCCCGCCGTCTGCCCCCCACCCCACACCCCAAAAAAAAAAAAAGAAGAATCGTCGACCTCATCCCCCCCGAGAGCCTACTCCCGTTCGTCCTGCGGCTACTGGTCTGCTGTACGGACCATATAAGTAATATGCCGGCGGATGGGCACTCTGATCTGATGATGCATATTATACATACATACGTACATACTTTCGTGCATCCGTGTTCTGTGCGTCGGCAAACGCGGAAAAATAAAAAGAAAATGCACAATAGAGGCTTGTACAATACGCTGCGCGTGTAAGCACAATACGGGGTATTTATTTCGGTAACAGGCGCCGGTCCCCTGCAGCCGCTGAATATGACTTCCGATAGATATCCACCAACGATTTTTTCCGAGTATCGATCGGTGGGAGGAGCCGAGGAGGAGGACACATCGGTATGGGGAATAAGTCTCTGTCCACGCGTGCGCCGAGTCAATGCCACCGCTCGCATTATTTTGTACTGCACCTATATATGTGTATATATACCTTATACGTTCAAGGGGTAGAAAGTCTTACACACACACGTCTACTTGTACTTGTTAACTTGTATAGTATGAGGAACTGTACGTGGGGGCTACCACATGCAGAGGTATACGAGGGCGGCTCTGATGCTTTCCGGGAAGGAGCGCTTTCTCAGACCGAGTCAATGGACAGAGCGTCGGCACCGATCTGACATCAGAGGGGAGGAGGGGATACATGGGATGCGCCGGCTATTTACGGGGGGACGACAGCATCATAGCGATGATCGTGGCTATATGCAAGTATATATAGGAAGGGAAAACCCGAAAGCCGAGGAGGAGTCAACGGGGCGGGGATGCGGAGCGTTTCTTTCGGCGGATCGTTAAGTTCGGTGAAATAGAGGTTTCGGTTCCGAAATCTAGTTCAATACGCGCAAATCGAACGGATGGGAGGATCAACGTACTTTTTCAGATCGCAACTATGGGCCGGACCCGGACCCCCATTGAGATCGGTTCGATTATCTAGATACATCTGTTGACTGCTGACAAACGTTTGCCCCCACCCCCCCTCCCTCTGCGCACGATTATAATCATCACTCTCTCTCTCCTTCGTGATCTTTTTGGCTTTTCTTTTAAAATGAAAAAAAGGATAGCCCCCCCCCGCCCCCCCCCCCCCCCGCAGAAACGGGTGGAACAGAAGCAGCGAGCAAGCCCCGATTGCGCCCCGCCGGTCATTCACCAACGGCTTTACGGTGTTTGCGTTCCATCGACGGTGCGGCGGCAGCGCACTGTGTCACGGTTCTGCGATCATCTCTTGGCGCGCTCTCTCTCTCTCTCTTTTCTTCGTGTATAGATATACAAGTATGTACCAGGTTGCAGATACAGGTATATAATAGGTGCGTGTAGTACCTAGTGAACCGCTTCTGCGGCCTGTGTGTGTGTGTGTGTGTGTATATGGGCGCGGGGCCCGACCGAGGAGAGGAGGGCTCACTGCAAGAATGAGGAGGAGGAAAAGAGCGAGCAAAGCGAGTCAGAGGCACGCAGGCCCACACCGCTGCTGCCCCGATACCAACGACGACTGCCTCGCTGGCGCACACGGAGAACCCGGAGCGGCGGGCCACCCACGGCGACCATTCACCGGAACCGAGGCTCTCTCTCGCTCGCTCTGCTGTGGTTGTTGCTGCTCTCCTCGCAGTGACGCTCAAACGGCGACGTGGTGCTTCGTACACGCGCTATATCTGGACGCATCTCGTCATCTACTGTGGGTGCTGTATACAATCTATTAATTTATCCTCGTCATAATCTAAAGTATTCATTTAGATGTGCAGGGTATATACCCCATGCGAACCATTTTTCATACTTTCTTTTGATTGTTCGAGAAGTCGTTCCGTTTTCCTCGTTTGGTTGGGCATGCGAGCTTTGATGATTGTTCGTCAATGTTGACGTGTATGCTCACTCGAGTCACAGTTTCAAAGGAGTTTCAAATCGGTTTGTTGGAAATTTGATGATGCCGAACATTCTTCGAACAACAGTCTCGTATTTCTCAGGTACAACGCGTACAAAAAAGTCTCAAAATCGTTCTGTAAGATTGATCACCCCCGATTTTATGTAGAAAGTAATAAAGTAGCAGAATCGTGATTATATGAACATGAACAAATCATCACTTGTATCGAACGACGTACTCATCATCTCATTTTTTTTCTCAGTGTCAAAAACGTACAATCTTACTTCTGACGGCTACACGATTCTATATTGAGGTAGGGGAATATGTCCCAATAATGGCCCCTTTAAGAAAAACTTACGTCTCATTATATTTTATTAGCGATGATCGATATAATTATTATTCGTACAGTACCGCAATGACAGCATCAACCTTTTTCTAAAGTTCACATAGTGCTGTCTGTTGATTATATCGACAAATAAAAACAAATTGTTGTCTGATTATAGACATATAAACCCTCGTAAAGAAGTTTGAACCTATCCCCCCCCCCCCCCTATTGTGGCCCCCCTAAAAATGTATACAAAACAAACTTTTTAGTGCTTGTGGCGTACGGTATTATTTTTATTATTATTTTTTTTTTATCCTCATGTAACTTACAAACAATTTGTTTGATGGAAATACTACTTTTGCTTTTTTGTACAAGCCTTTAAAAGTATGACTTTCTCGCGGCTTCTTACAACAAGCGATACAGACCGACAAAAGTATAGCACAGCTATTAAATGTATCATTTCAATGATATATTATTATTATTATTAACATGCTGTTACATAACCCAACTAACTATTAGAAAGGTGATTTATATTCTTTTAAATAATTAATTTAATTTTTCGATAATTTTGTCAAGTGAAGGGGGAGGGCAATGGGGTAGGATCCATGATTGGGACATGTGTACGTACCCAACATATTGTTTAAAATTCATGATATTATCGTGAAAAGTAATCTGAATCAGATTGACTTCAAGACAATCGATATGGCAGTTAGTTTAATATGCAACACATTTTAATTTTTAATATTTTTCCGTGGATTTTATTCTTACAGCAACGAATTGCGGTATCCTCAAATTCTAGTTTGTAAATTTTTTAAAATTATTATTTTCTTATCCTACTGTGGTAAAATATTGTTTTGTTCATAAACCCGCTACTCTTAGCCTAAATATAATATATTTATTCTTACTAAAACACTTTGCTTTTGAAATTTCATCCACCATCATACTATTAAATTTTTGTTTTTTTCGTCTTAAAGCGGTAATACTAACTACATATTTATCAGCAGCATTGTTATTATAAACTTTAAAAACGTCCCTCAAAGTGTTTTGTCCTTAGAAACAACGGTTAATATGTATCACAGTTTTCTCTTCAGCTACACCAAACTCTACTACTTATTTTCACGCTTGTCATAAAAATTAGCACATTTATCATCAGAGAAGTGTATGATAGGTACAAAAATACTGTTTCCTATAACCGATGGCAATGCTTGAGCTTTCCTTAACTAGTTCCCTGAACGTACGTAAATTTATTTTCATATAAGTATAAATACAACAAATCTATTGATACATACCTCTTCTGCATACTTAAACAAGACTATCTGATGCCGTTTTTATGTCACAAATTTTTTTTTCTTCTAAAGTGTTAGTCTCGATACATAAATTCATCGCATCAATAACCTGCATGACTACATTACGGACTACAACAAAAATTTAAGCATCAAAATCATTTGGTTTTAACCATATAATTCATTTTTAAATAAGTCAATATTTACGTAATCCATGAATAGGAATCATTTTGAAAGCATCCTTAGTTAATCAATTTTTGAACAATTTATATATATATTTTTTTTCAAGCATTTTTTTGGGAAAAAAAATTATATAGGTTTAATTAATGTATAAATAACAACAGAATTACGTTAACACATAAGCAAAAGGTTATTTCACTGTGGTTGCTTTACTGAAATCGACTACTGTGAGCTGTGACTGCTGAGGCGCACTAATTTGTAACCAGAGATCTTGACTAAAAAAAATTATGATATTCTGTCAAGAATCGATAAAAATAATTTCAAAAGTTGCACTTGTTCTTTAGCTTGCTTACCACTAACTACTAATTTTTTGCTTGATTTAGCTCTTAAATTATGAGTTTCACTTAGTTAAAAAGAAAATCACTCAACTAAATTATTTTCAAATGCTTCATGATGGTTAAATATTTTGCTATTACTATAAAAGTTAATATCAACACTACGGTTTCGAAGAAAAAGTTGCAGGGAACAGGGACACTAAAACGTCAGATTTAGCCGTCTCCTTACACAGAAGAGATATTTCTATATTCTTTAGTCAAACTTAGTATAAAGTTCTACTGAAAAAGAACACTATAATGTACGTATGTACATACATATTTCCTTTTTTTCAATAGTGCCTTGTATTTTTACGACTTTGGATTCACTATGTATTTCACGTTTTATTGAATAAAATAAAATCGTCAGCTCAGTAAAACAAACAGCCACTTCGAAAATAAGGTAAAGAAAGCTCGAGCTAAATCAAAATTGCAGTGAAGAAACCATTAACTCAAAATAGCAGTGAAGAAGCAACTAACTCATTGTATTAAAAAATGTGTTTTATCAATTCTGTTGGGTTAAAGAAGCAATTAATTTAGAGTAATTCATTTTCTTACATTTTGAAGTTGCCATAATGCTATTTCATTCGCGCGCTAGATATGTATACGAATGAAAAGGGCATAAAGACTCTTCAATTATTGAAATGAGACCTAGAATAACAAAATTTTTTAGGTGCGTCAGGTACAAATTCTTAAAGATACATGAAAAAGCGCATGGTCAATGCATGAAAATCAAGACAGAAACATTAATCCATCATTGGTGGCTTTTCACACATCGTTATTGGCAGCGTATACCGAATAATTTATCATTTATTTTTTCTATTCAATTTAATTTGAGCTATGTACAGTATGCAATTAAATCACTGTAAATTTTAGAATTACATATGAAAGAGCGCCTTAAATACATTTCAAGATCGTCTTACGCAAGGGACTACATAACTTAATTGATTAATGTATGTTATAAACTAGATACATAACTTTTACTAGCAAATGTTCTAAAGAATAATTTGTGTGCTACGTATCTCGGTAAGTTACCAATCAACAAATTGAGAAACAAGAAACTTACTGCTCTAATAAGCTACTCTAATATATATTCTTTGATAAAGTACGCTTGAAAGTATAATACATGTTATTTGAGTAAATTAAGTAAATGCTTTAGGAAATACGGTTCTCCGCCCCTGCAGGACATATCAACACCCCTACAAAGAGTAGCACAGTTCAAAATATTTGACGAAGACTAGAACAATTCAAAATAAATAATAGAAGAGTAGTGCTACGCGTCGTGCTTTGAGAAAGAGTAAAACAAGTCGTTTCACTATTCTTCGATTCTACAGGTTATTGCATAGCACCGGACTATACTTACTAAACTTGTTCTTTATATGCAAATAATGCAATCAAATTACATGGATTTTTTTTTTAAATGACAGTTTCGAACCCAACAGTTTCCGTGGGTACAAGAGTATACTACTCTAGGTCTAATAGAAAGTAATTTTAATTTGTATAGGATGAATAATGATTTAATCCATATGTTATAGAAAAAGTGATTGATTTGATGTTTCTTTAAAATCATGAGAATAAATGTTTGATTGAATTTTGGGGGTTGGCGTTTCGCGCGCGTAGCCCCCATAGGCGAGCGTATTCAACCCCTAAAATGACTTAATAGCGACGACAACGATACTAATGGCTATTTCCAGGCTAATCTTATGTTTACGAGGTCGCTGAACACGAATCTAATGTTATTTTCCCCCTGACAATGGGCCGACCCTGTCTAAAATTGATTTTAGTTGAACGTTGAAAAACAGTTTTTCGTGCTTTTTGACACTCGACTCGATATTGCTTCGGCAATTTTTAATATATTTTTTTTAGTTCTTCATTAATACATAAAACTGAATTGAAAAAAAAAACACTGCCCAAAATTTTCGGAGCAATAGAGATTGGCACATTTTTATCAAAAGTAATCAAATTTAGATGACTATAAAATATTATGTGTACACACACGATACTACAGAACTAAGGTTTTTCGTTCCAGGAAAAGGATTAGAGAAGATAAAAATTAAAAGCCAAAAACTAAAAAAAAAAAGAAGAGAACGAGGAAAAGGCTGAAAAAGCGAGAAGACAAAAGACGAGGATGATGAAAAGAAAGGAAAGTGGATAGAGCTAGAGCTAGCAGCGCAGGAGGCTGTGTATTCATAGGTGTAGGTACAGCCCAAGGTACAGCCGACACCTGGGTGTAACGTTACATCGACGGAGTCAAATTTCAGATGGGCCAACCCAGGGACAACTTATAGGTACGAGCAGGAGAATAACGAGGTTGCGAGCATATTGCGTCGACAGTAAGTATAATGTAGACGAGTCTCTTTCGAGAAAACTGAAATTTCGAGGGATTTTCGCAAGAAGAAGGGTAAGACGTTACTCGCACGTTTGATGCGCATTGCATGTAAGTATATACTGCAGTGTGCCGAGAACGGTATGCTCTGCATGCAGAGAGAGAGAGAGAGAGAGAGAGAGAGAGAGAGCACGCGGCATCTGCGAGACAGGAGAGAGGAGAGGAGAGCTTTATAAAGACACGAGGAAGGGAGAGCCGCTGCACCGCTCGCGGCCGCGCCGCCGTTCGTTCAACGTCCGTTGGCTCGGCGGTGCAGCGCAACAACAACAACAACAGATTCCTGGTGGGTCTTCGGACGAGGACGCTTTTCTGACTCCGACTTCTCCTCCCCCCTCCCTTTGCTACTCTTTCTCTCTTGCTGATGCTGCTCCTCTCCGTGCTAGTCTCTCGAGGCACCAGCATCAGCAGCAGGCAGCTCTTCTTCTCTTCTCCCTCTGCTTCTCCTCCTCCTCCTCCTCTCCTCGCGGTCGTCGCGTCCGCGTGCACTTATTTTGCTTTCCTTCTCTTGCGACCGTACAGCATCGGAGCAAGTATATATATATATATATATATAAATACAAGTATACTATTATAAGCAAGCGAAACAGAAAGAAGGGAGAGAGCTCCGCGGAGGCCTAATGAAGATGTAAGCAGTCGTGCCCTCGTCCCTTATCTCTCATGCTGCAGCCTTATTCCTTGTTGCCTGATGATGCTTGCTCTCTTGCAGCTTTGTACTTTTTTATACTTATATGGTATACCTGCTTAGCTGATGGAACAAAACCCGCAGCTATTGCTGCTGCGTAAATTCATGGTCGATTGAGCCCTTTTTGGTTCTCAAGATCATCACCGAGATCCATCTTTATAGTATTTGATCGGTATAATCACCGGCTTGGCAAAAATCAAAGGAAAATATTGCCAAGTACGGGATGAAATTTGGTGATAGATACGTGTACTCGAGTGTATACCCTTACAATTTTGAGTTCTCGTAGCTACTCTCGGCTATACTCCCACAAATTAAAAAATTTTATTGTTACGAAAATCCACGGCTACTTATTCCAACTTGGTAATAGGTTCCTGTGATGATCCAAGAAAAAGCTCGAACGTCCTATTCACAATTTAAAAAAGGGATGTGCTACGAAGTTTAAAACTCCCGAGCTCCACGATTCCACGAATCATTGAACTCACAGAGCTGCACGAGGCTCAAAGCGTCGTATTAAAAAATTTCAAGTCAGAGACTTCTGCGGACTTAGAATAGCCGGGGTTTGATTTTCTTGGAAGTTTCTCGGTTCGAACGTAGAGCTCAAGAGCTGCACTGCTCTCTAATGGTGGACAGAAAGTAAAAGAGGCATTTTATCGCGTTATAAAATTGAACCCTGGTTAGGGTACTCTCAGTTGGGGGTCTTTGCCTCCCAACTTTGGAGTATGACGCTTTGAGTCTCGTGCTCTCCGAGTTCAATGATTCGAGGAGCTATATAGGGCGTTCGTTTCTTTGGATATAGCGTGACACTTCTAAATTGTGAATAAGACGTTCTAGCTTTATCTTGAGTTATTAGGATGCATGGGCACAACTATGAATAAATAGTGTTTCCACTGTAATAATTAGCTTATTGAATAACTGATTAATGAATAATTAATATTTTTTTATATTTCATTTACACAGGAAAATCTATCGAAAAAATTCGATTTTTGAAAAAATCTGGATTGTATTTTTTTAGTAAAAAAAGCAAAGTCTGACACTAAAAATCTTATATTGTAATTTATTTATTCGAAATAAATCTTGATCAAGAATATACCAAGAATATTAAATGTTTGATGAGTTCAAAGTGGTATATTATTACTGTGATTCCACAAAAGTTGGAATCGGATAAAGTATACATATTTATATACTACCAAATTGTTTCTCGTAATTACAGTTTTCCCACATTACCAAATTGTTCACCGTATTATAGTTGCCTGCTAAAGACTGGAGACCCTGGCCACCTTGAGGACCTAAAACTATACTTGATATTTTTCTCAAAAATCTTGAAGATAACTTCAAACCTTGTTTGATATTCTTTTTGTACTTTTTTTGCATCTTCTCGCTTTTTTTTTGTATAAAACAAGAAAAAGTTAGAAGCTGCCGCAGGGTCGGCGGAACAACAAAGACCTGGGGTGGAATTTCCCAAGAGATTTGCGAGAAGGACATTTTCAGACAAGGAAACTCGCAGCTAATTAAAAAATGCCTTTTTTTAATCGATTATTCTATTCGATTCGTAGATCAAACTGATACTGATATAAATCACTTGTGGAACAAAAAAAAAAAGTATACTGCTTTAAGTCGAAAGTGCTCGACACCCACGCACCACAGATCTGCCCCGCCACCCCTGTAAGCCGCTATTAGTCGAGCTATTAGTATTTCTTGTACATTGAGTATTCGAAAAATGCTCCTTGATAACTGTACTTTGCGATTATAAGCTGCTTATAAAGACCAACAAAAAAGACTTATTCAACAAATTTTGATTCAGTGCATATAGTTTCAACGATATTATTATGGTTACGCGTTGGATCGAAATTCGTCGAAGAACTGCTTTGTTCGTCTTGATAATAAGATCAATCTCGAGGTATGGTTTTTTTTTTTAACACTTTCGGAACTCCTCCATATAGGTGCAGTATAGTGTGTGTGCACATGCAACGGCGGATGCTGCCTGTTACTATAGATGGGGGTGGTGGAGGGGACGCATGTGAGGGGCGACTCTCGAGACTGCATCATCATTGCGGGGCATAGCTAAGCGAAAGGAGCCCCAGATAGCCCGCATCACCGGATTTCCGTTATACGACGACAACGACGCGACGTAGAGGCAGATGACGATCGTTGTTGAATGCTGATGCACACAAAGCAAGTGCACTCCCTTACAATCGCACGTGTGTAATACAATATATATATATATATATGATAAATTATACACTAACCTTGGACCCAGAGTTGTTCGACCCTGCTGTGTATCTGTACGGATTTGAGGGCTACGCAGAATGTCGTGAGGGCAATGATGGCGACGAACAGCACCTTGCCCGCGTGCCTCTGCAGAAAGTAGCCCAGCTGGCTGAGCTCGTCCTGAAGCCGCGCCCTGATCCATACCGCCGACCTCTGACCCTCCGCCTTGCCCTGAAACCGGACCAATGCAAACACTCGGTGAGCACAATTTATCGATCCTTCGTTATAATAGCAAACAAATTAATATTTCATTATCTCCCCCTTGGCCCCCTTCTACTTTTATTCATCATTACGTGTCTATACCATAATACTTATCAAGTATGGAAAGCAAGAGAAGGAAAGGAAAAAAGGGGATATCGAGTGCAAGGATGCGCGCAAATCAAAAGAGGGGTTGCAGGGGGGGGATCGACATTCCGCGAGAGCCTCGCCGATGCTTTTTTTTGCTCCTTTCCTCCTCCTCTGTATACCTACACC
>JAPYYV010013311.1:0-24502 GCA_030522625.1 Copidosoma aretas
AAAAAAAAAAAAAAAAAAAAAAAAAAAAAAAAAAAAAAAAAAAAAAAACAAAAAAAAAAAACAAAAAAAAAAAAAAAAAAAATAGAAAAAAAAAAAAAAAAAAAAAAAAAAAAAAAAACAAGATCACAAACGAATACTATATTCTCTATTACGCAGCGGCCTCGGAATAAAGATATGAAACACGAATGTTTTTCCCTCCGAGCGTTTTTATTTCTCTCTCTCTTCGATCTCCTGTGTGTATGGTCAAATTACCTTACACCGGCGAGTGAAAAAAACTGAATATCCTTGGGGCGCGGCCGCGACGTCCTTCCTTCCCCGATGGGAAGGGGCGAAGGGAGAAACGAGATACGGCCACACGAACGGACAGCTCCGATTTATGCGCTCGAATTAAATTCTGACTACGTAATATACGTAAAAGGCACTGCCGCGCCCCTACACACCGTAGGCATGATTAGGCTTGCCCGCGCAGGGCCTTCCAGCACGAAATATCAGGGCTCGCCGCACCTGGCCTCTGTAATATATTTGTACCCTCGCGCACGAAATTAATAAAACCTGATGGTCGTATGTACGTACATAGGAAAGAATTGGCGCGGCTTCGCGAGCGACGAGACGAAGTGATCGTTGTCGGCATAAATCTTTATTCGCTTTTTCTTTTTTTTTCACAACACAGTGCTGATAAATAATGTACATGACTCGAAGCTCAATCAAAGTCTTATCTCGCTATCTTTGAATCTCTACGACGCAGACTGTGTATACTATCGACGCTTGATGTGGAAAAACTTACCATCTCGACTTTGAGTTTCGAAGAGGAACTACTATTTCTATTTTTGATGGAAAAAAGGCATCGTTTAAAAATTTTAATACGATACGATGACCCCTATATCAGACTCATGAAACGGCATAAAAAAAATAAGAAAATAGCTTGGTTAAAAGAAAAACATACATTTATACCCTTAAACATATACATATATTTCAATCATCTCAAAAAGTTTACATCCAGTGAGGCTTAATCAATAACTTTATTTTGATACCACATCCCAATCGTTTCTAATCGAGCAAATTCCTTTGACAAGCCACTTTTGTTTTTTCTTACATGTACTTGTTACAATTATGAGCACGTATTTCTGAGATAGTAGTGTTTTTCCATATGCCAAGGCGTCAATAAATCGATCAAGCATATGATAACGACAAGTGCGACGCTCAAAAATACAAAACTCTTGATGACAATCGAGTACTCGAGTGAAAAAAGAAAAAAGATTAGCTACGAGCAAAAAAAAAAAAAACAAACAACAAAAAGTCAATACGAAGCAGAACGTTCGGAGCAGCCTTAAACTTTTTTCCTTCCCAACGTTCAATGTTAACTTTCTGGCGCACCGGGTAAAAGGTACGTATGCACACACTCACCTATAAGTAGTACGCAATGTGTATACATGTCAGACTCTCCCCTCGATGAATATAGCCGAGCCGAAGGGGAGGGCGTGCTGTTTTGTGGCTGTAAGCATGCTCGCCGGGGTTTAATACTGGGTGAGCCCCCGTGGGTATACCAGGTTGTATACAAACATATATATATATGTGTGCATTACCCAGTGCGCCATAGACACACATTCTCTTGAAAGAGGCCTAATTGAATTCGCGTGACCCGCTGCCATCGTCATCACCCACTATACCACCATCGTTGTCATCATCATCATCATCATCATCATCATAATAAATTGCTGTGTATGAGGTATTATGGGGTATTCCGTCGTCCTCGACACGACGTGCACGACATCAGCGTCGTATCGCCATTATAATATGTCATGGGTACACATTCACTACACATCGTATATAGGTACTATAGAGAATATAATAGAAGGGACTGACGGAAGAGAGAGAGAGAAGGGCAGGGCCCGTCTGTCGTGTCGTTCCCATATAGTGGAAATTAATGAGGGTCTTTTCACATGCACGTACATACACATATAAGTATACAAGGGGTAGCAAGCGTGTCGTCGCCCCCGCGGTTTTCTTTGATTTCCATGGGCGTCTCCTCTCTACACGTATACATACAGGTATACTTCCACAATTGTCTATCACCCCTACCCTAGCTATATACGTATATAATACTGACGCACGACGATGGATACACGCGAGAGTCGTAGTAAACGACCCGAGCGTGTGAACGAACTTTATACGTGCCGCTGTTGAAGCTACAATATTATACCTTACATACATATGTGCGTGCACTATAATTATAATTATACAGGACTGTATTTACAAAGGAGAGGACGCGCAGGGGTCCAAGCGACATCGCGCGCTCTGCATAATGTACGGCCTTAGCATTGTTGTCAGTTACTGTATATATAAATATGCGGGGCGACATGGATTTTACGGGTAAATGTTACGTGGAAAGTGTGCCTCCGCATACAGATATATAACGCATAATGCGGGCCGCGTTGCCCATTCAGGCGAATTGGGAGGAAACATGAATGTCATGCGCGCTCGCGGGCTCACACACGAGCGGCTCCGCGAAAAAAATCCCTCGTGCGACTTTAAAACCCGAATTGGATTCTAAATTTTTTGTTTTTCTGTACAACCGTTTGACCGGTGTTATTGTGTTCGCAGTGTCGCGTGTCGTGAAAATTAATGGAAAAATCGTACAATTGAGACATCTGTAAAATTATTGCATTCGAAGCCATTTAGAAAAGATGTTGAGCAAAGAACGCGAGCGGAGCTTTTTTCGTTCGGTCGATGAAAGATAATAAAAGTTACGGACAGTTTATCAAATTTGTCGTTTCAAGGGGTGAGCTCAGAAGCAAACAGAATTCAATTTCCGAAAGAAAAAATCTTAATCCAATTTTCCAGGTAATCGCCATTTTTCTCAATCCATCGTAAGTATTATCTTTCGAACGAAATCAATCGAATTGTGTTTTTTGTTTTTTTTTTCACCTGCACACATCGGATCATATTTTTGCGGAATCGCTCGTGTAAGCATTTCACAGACGTCGCGCCAACTTCTTCTTTTGTAATAGGCACGCGGCTTTGAAGTTTTGCGCGCCGCGTAATGGTATGTGCTAAACTATGCGGATTCGAATACACAAATAGTAATATCGGCACTTGAGTGCGTATATGCGCAGTGTATATATTTTCATTTTACCGCTAAGCGTCAAGCCTTTGTACACCATTGGTACAACATATAGTACTATATACGCACAATATGGTTGGGTAAAGGTGTCGAAGTCATCCCTGCTGCGCGCACGCGGCGGTGGGCAATTTTACACGCTTTCTAGACGCACCTACTTTGCGGAGACTCTTGCGAACGCAATCTCAAAGTTGCCGAACAGACGCACCGGCGCATATAAGTATTCTTCGCCGATAGAACATCCCGTTATTATTTGAAAACTCTTCGCATATAACGCGCTGCAAGTACTGTGGCAATCGAGTAGCAGATCGGCCGGCTGGACTCTGTTGGATAAATTTATTTTTCATCTACAATTATTTTTTCTACAAAGATCAAAACAAGATTTTTTGCACCGTACATGCCAATAGTAGTTGCAGGGTGAGAGGCACGTGCGTATTTTTTTTATTCTCTCCAAGGTGCGATAGCAACTTCGCGCGGTGAAATCGAAAGGCCGGCGACGGAATGGAAGAAGCTTCTGGATGAACTACTTATTGATTTCCCGCGATATTCACGCGGTTTTTGCTCGATCGTTGTCTCAACAAGTGTGCGCCATTGGCAAACTGTTGAAAAACAAAAAACTATACAGAGTTCTTTTGAATGACAAATTTAAACATCGTCGTCGATTGAATTATCGAGGTGCAAAAAAAAAAAAAAAAAAAATCAAGTGTCGTAATACGTATTGGATCAATTTACGACGTGCAACAGGTAATTTAATCGTGCAATACACGTCCATCGAGAAAAAAAGGCCATCGAACTCTCGAGGCTCCCTTTTTTCCGTCTGAAAACTATTCATCTCTCTTACACCAAAAAGGCTATTGTTACGAGACTCTTATAAACGGCTGAAACTGATGCGCACGATGCTGTCGATGAGTTTTCTTTATTGTTCGCTTCGCACCGCGGTGGCCGAATAACTTCTCGCATCATCGGCGCAAACAACCGCAGAGTCGAGAGCCAATGTAGTGTCGGGTCAGGCGAGTGTATAAATCGATCGGATTTGTTTCAGCGACGACGGCAGCGAAGGGACAAACATTTGATCAGCGTTCGCGGGGAATCGAATGGCTCACACTGCGCGAAGTCGATGCATCGCCTGTTGGAAACAGTCTACGTGGAATTCCACAACCCAGAGCTCGGGCGCACGTATGCAAATATAGTGACACGCGTGTGCAGGTCGAGCTGATACTCAAAGCGCATCATGATCCATCATCCAAACAGTCGTGTTCTTATATGTACACGAAGTCAAAATCAAAAGTTCAAACAAACATAAAAATCGCATCAACCCATCGACTTTTCCGACGAGAGTGCCATTAGCGATCGGGCCTTATTCAATAAGTTACGTCCCATGGATGCATACGTATATTATTTTAGGTAATTAAGTACATAAGGACCATTATGTATATTTTCCTGCAGACGCTCGATATTGCGCTGCACGACTAGACGAGGTCCAATCTGCGCCTGGACGGCCTCTGCAGTCTGCTTATTACACGTATACGTACAACGCTTGATACGCTATCATTAGAAAATTATGCTACATATTGGTATGATACGTTTGTACGTCCAATGACATATATATTATAGTACGTCCAAGTGTCGCAAGTATAATAATACACCTATACAGTGTGCGATTGCTCTACGCTCGAGCGGAATGAAAAAACCGGATATAAACGATTTGGAATGTGTAACGCAACTGGATGTATATAGAAGATCGTCGAGCGAATGGGATGCAAATTCTCGCTTGCACACACGTATATATATATATATATATATATATCAGCATTATATGCGTAGAGACATATATCCTATACACGAGTGTTAACGCACGACGAGGAGAGGCTAATTTTCTACTTTGATTCTTCGCTCGATTGTAGCCTCGACGCTTGGATTATGCATGCATTTGTAGTCATGGTCCAAGTAAGTATCACTTGCAGAGTGCTCAAAATATATTACACCCATTATACCCAACGATACAACCTGCGGCTCTTCGCAGTCGCGCGCGCGGGAGGACATCAGTCAGCTATGCATATATAAAGCCAAAGCTGCATCACGCACCCGTTCGTCCTCTGTACGGATTTTGCGTTGATGTATCGTACACCTGGACATAGTGTTAAACCGCTTGGGGTTTCAGGTTTTATCATACATCCCAATCTGGACCCTCAAATTGACTTGAGCTTCGCGGATTCGTGAAATCGAGAAAACAGGGTCCGTTTGGCGGAATTCCACAGTATCGATCGGGTGCCCTTTTATTTCGTTCTTCCCGACGTCCTCATGCGACAATTAATATCTCACGTTGGATTTTTGAAATTTGCCATTAACGTCTCTACCGATTCTTCTCCAATTCTATTCAATGTTCATACAATTTTCCCTCACCTCTGCACGCACGCCCCACCGAAGGCCGAGATAAAGATGACGATATAATAATAATAATTGCACCCACGAGACTCTGCAGGCGCGCACGTAACACTCCCGATGGTCACTGTGCAGCTGCTGTCGCTCGCAGAGGCCGAACGAGGATAACATTTTTGCGGAAAATCCTTTGGGCAATCCTTCCTCCCCCCCCCCCCCCTTGTTTTTATTTTCCGTCCCGCGCCTCGCTTCGTTCGAACAAAACGTGGGCAAACGTAACGCGCGCGCGTGCTCGGGGTGAGTAAAAATGCGGAATTACCCCGCACCGAACATTCGTATATACCGTGATACATCATATGCCTCCTATGCACAATACCGCGTTCGTACAACCGAGACAAGCTAGCCGAGCGCGCGTGAATCTTCGTGCGTTCCCCGACTCGTGTGTTGTACACGCGCGGCACCGAAAAACCATCTCGGGAAAATCGAATAAAGTACACCCGCGGAGAGCGAAAAGAGATGATTTTTTTTTCAGTACGCAAAGCAGCGAGACGGTCGGAGTATGCGTGCATCTACGAACGAAAGGCGCGTCCAAAGAGAAGCAAGAGCGTGAAATCCGCGCTTCTGCCGGCGCGCGATCGTGAACGAGAACAGCGCGCGTACGGATGGAGCCGGCTTTTTACCTCCGTCTCATATTTCTGCGGTACGTATGCCCGCGAGACGATATTATGTACCGACTTCTATACATGTGCGCGGCCATCCTTGCACGCGTATGTATATATATTATACTATACCCATTCGTGCAAGTATTTTGCGAGAGAAGGAGCGACCGTATTTTTTCCAACCAACGCGTCGCTCGTCACCTCTCCCCTCCTCTATGCTATTTTGGCCTTTTATTTTCTTCTTTTCCATACTGCAGTGCACGCGGTTCGCCATAATTATGCGAGAGAGGCTTGGCACGCGTTTAATGCTCCCGGGATATTTTGTAGTATCGTGCTCGCGCTGACAGAGAGAGAGAGAGTGGAGAGGAGAGTTCGGTACGACGATTATTATTATTGTTATTATTGCGCCACTTTTATAAGTACGTGCACGTATGCGGCGCACATTGGAGAATGTACGGGAGCTAGTAGCGATAATAATAACAATAATTATACGTGTAAGTACCTATATGTACAAGTATAAGAGTGGAGAGACGAGGTATAGTGAGTTAACGGCTGTACAGCCGGCCGGCCGGTCTCTCTCTCTCTCTCTCTCTCTCTGTCGGACATGACCTCTGCGGAATGCCGATCGCCAAGTATACTACTATACATACACATACTTCAATAGCGCGCATCAATGCAGGGGGCTCGGATAGTTACGTTATTATTATTGTCGAGTGTTACGTGCGTGAGCATTCCTCCGTTCGTTTTCGATATCATACGCACTACTTTCGGCTCGTCTGCGTATATAGGTATACATATAAATATGTTGTGGGGAGTGAACAAAAATTTGTCCGTGAGAAAATTTCACGCGCGCTTATGATATATTACTTGGTACGAGAGTGGGGATAAAAGAATACGAGTGTACGGGTACACGCAGGCATACGATGAGCCGGATGGTGTTGTTTCGCGGCTTTCCTGGCGCGCATCCTTTGGGGAAAGGAAGAAGCCGCGAGGAGTCTTTTCGTGCAATGCATTGTAGCTTCTTCCTTTTTCTGTTCTGCGGTAGGCTGCAAATAATAATCTTCATTTAAAGGAGTCACGGAAAGCTGAAAAAAGTGCGCTAGCGGTGGCCGCGTGTGTATAAATATAGCATAATTATATCATTGATTGAAAACAAGAGAAAAACCATCAGTTTGAAAAAATTTGTTTATCCGGGTGCAAGGAAATTAATATTTATTTGAATCAATTAATTTAAATGTTAATAGATGCAGGAATTCTAGAATGAAAAGTTGTGGAGTCATATAATATATTGTATATCTCTATACATGTAGTTTATCGGTAACGGACAATGCGTCGGTTGTGGATTATCTTTGCACAATTTTCATCAAATGACCACATTTTTTAAAAGTTAAACCCTTATCGAACGGGTGTTTGGATTCAATGAGCGGAAATTCAGAAATCATCGTTTCGAAGTTTGTATTGCCTAGAAACAAAATTTCGAAGATGAGAATTTAATATCAATCAACTAATACCCTACATTCTGCAATCGCAATATATATTACATAATAAGTACTACTGTTTCAGTCATTTTAGATCAGTCACTAAAGATAATCGCCGAGAAATGTATAGCTCTGTAGCATATCTGAATAGAGTTATTGCATTCAATTTTACATAAAGATTACATTAATAGAGTAAATATACACTTCTCGAGTGTTTATATACCGTACCTATGGCTTATATAATAAATTTATCAAAGTGGAACAAACACTGCGCCAAGTTTATGTACCCCCACATTATATACACATGCACATATTTATGCACACATTTATTAATCATCAGCTCTAGTACTCTGCTGACTTTTTTTATTTACCAGAGAAAAAGAGATAATCATGACGGTTGGCACGAAAAAACTTTCAAGGACTCTAGAGCCAATTAAAAAAAGGCATGCTCATCGCTCGAGGATACTCTTCGAACGAGCTTGCATGGATGAAAAAAAATTTAAAAGTAAAACTACTTCCTCTACACATTACATATTATATATCGCTCGCAAATATAAAAATAGTACACCCCGAGCGCTCCGACATTTATTATGATCTCGCCGTCTATCGCGTGTATATAAAGTCTTACGTAACCGATTGTATTGTTATTACAACTGTAATTCAACGCTTTTACAATCCATCATTCGAGCACTCTACATCTGACCGCAAAAATTTCATCCTTTAAGATCACAACTAACGCGAGAGAAAAAATTCGCCAATTTCACGAGTCGTCGCTCGTTGAGTCCAATAAAATCCCACTATCGTGCGCCTTCTTTTAAAAGCCGCGGCAACGACGCCGCAATAATAAACGTGCCGGCCAAGAGCGCCTGCATAGTTTGCTCTCCTCACTGACGACGCAACGTCCCCCCCGTTCGTTACAAGTGCCCATGTATCATCATATAAGTGTGTATGTGTGCAAGTGCGACGGTACGTTGGAAAATTTTCCACTCTCGAGAACATCTCGTGTATTATTATTCTTCTCTTCTATTCGTCCAAACTCGTCGGTCGTCGTTCCATCAACTTTCACGTGGAAAACCAAAAATTGGCCAATCAAGCCAACAGTCGGGCGCGACGTTCGGATGATTTAGATGTTCCAACGATAGCCAGCCAACGCGGATTCAACAGTTGAAATTTTTGCATCGCTATAGAGCCATCGTGTGCCATAGAATTCCCCTTCTGCCATGCATTACTTTCTGCTTCTGTATACAATGCGTCACTCAAGTACGTTATGTGTATAACTCTCGCGTAGGGATCATTGCACTACTGCGGCTCGTCCATGCTTGCCGTTGCTCAAAACCTGCAGCGGTTGTCTTTGAACGCAACAACTCCCTTTTCCTCTCTTTTGAAATCGTAAGTATACGCGTCACATTTTGATGATGTACTCAGACACAGTCGACACCCACAATACCGAGCTCTGCATCGTTATCACATCAACGTTTCCTTGAGACGAATTTTTTTTTTCAACTTCCTCTCTGCAGGCACGGATAAAGCACGACCTTCGTCGTTCGCTGTACCTCGTTTCATTGTCGATGAAGTATTCATGCAATATACGTACTGAATAATTTCATTCATCTTTCTGAAAGACAATTTATGCAGTGTATGGAAAAAAAAAATGTCCCTCAGCATCTGCAAAGTAAAACAAAAACCACCTCAACAGAACCAACAAAGTCCATCGGAATGGTCTGGACGCGTCGTCGAGGCGCGTGCCGTCCCTTCATTATAATACCATAATATGTAAGTGCAATCGCGAGCAGATACGTACAAGAGCGATGGGGGTTGCGTGCACGCACGAAAAAAAAAGCGCAAGCTCGCGAGCCGAACAAAAAATGAGCGCACTGCAGACGCATAATATGCGTGTGTACGTACAGCATACCTGTACGAACAATTTCCACCCCAGACTCCGCTCCGTGTACCCAGCATCGATCCATCCATCCATCCATCCATACATAGCCCTGGCTGTCTGCGGAGAGCGAAAACGCGCCGCGATAACGACCGCGACGGGCATCATGAATGGCCCCCGTAGCCCCGGCGCGCGCACGTTTTACTACTGCATTACAAGTACAGACACATGTATAGTAAGCAAGCTGTAGTCAAACGACGACGCGTGCGGAGGGGCAAAAAAAACCTCTCGCGCATCGCATACACAGTGCAGGCCTTCTTCTTCTTTTCGGGCCCCCGCCTCCCTTTTTAATCCGGCCGCCTTGCCCTTCCCCCCCCCCCCCCCCCCCCCCCCCCCCCGCCCCCGCGCACGCTCGGTTATGGTGTGGCGCGCGCGTGGGTGGGTCGGTGTTCCTTCTTTCATTCGGACACGTACTATTATAAACTTTGTAAGTTCGACGGCTACTGTTTGGTCGTGCATTGATGCCATCACGAGCACCGGGGGGCGGAAGGCGGCATATTTTCACGGGCCGAGGAATGCGCGCGCTGACAAATGGCCCGCATGACGGCTCCCTCCCGTGTACATAGTCTCTCTCGCTGTGTACACACATGAGAGAGAGAGAGAGAGAGAGAGTCGGCTTCCTCCGATGAATTAATAGCCTTTGTGCGGGGCGAGGAAGGAAGGGGGATGCCCTATCGCGCGTTCCAGCGGCTGCGGACGAGTAATACATGTATGAATAATGTGCCGGAAGTGAATTTGTATGCGTGTGCGTGTGTGCGCGTATATTAAATGACTCTTCGTTATTGGAGTACAAAAAATTCATTTTTACGATATAATTAACATTGCGTTCGTGGGACTTGATTGGCGAGAGTTATTTATGGATATATATATATGGCACTGATGGAAAAATTGTCCCGTGCCGGGTGAGACTTTTATATTTCACGGGTGCTGATAAGAATTAAAACTTTTATTCATGTAGTTTTCTATATTACCATGTATATTATATACTTACAGTGAGCCTATAGAGTATGGGCTGGTATTATTATATTCGGTATCGAGACACGCGCTTCCGATCCCAAAGAACAGGAGAGCCGAAATTGTTGTAAATGGTATATTTTCAGTTTGACGCCAGGACACGTGCTATAAGTTGTACGTCACTGATGGACAAAATGAATTTGTTTGTGTCAAATCACCGATTCTTAATGAATCAACGATTCATGCACGGACATGGATTGCAGCTCGTAAGACGGAGCATCGACAATCGTTTGTTGTTCCATATCGTGCATGATTTAGCGTGTCAATGTCTTGTATTCTGGACGTGAACATTTATGTTTTAAAATGTTTTTTTTTATTTCACCAAGATGTTTTATTTCCCACCCCTTTTGTGGCTCAATCCTGATGAAAATATGCTGATTTCAAATTTGATGAGCGAATCAACGAATCGATCATTCGTTTCAACTTTCAAGATTTTCTTGTCACACCCACGTTCTGTACAACTATATGCATTATAAGCACCACGCGCATCACCCACCAGGTTCAAATCTATTCCGAGCACGCGTCACGCGAATCTCAAGATCGAACGCTTCGCGGGAAACTTTCGGACGCACGCACCAGGCTCGCTCGTATTTTGAAAAGTAATTTTCTGCGCGAAAATTGCGAGGGCGAGCGCTGCCCTTGAATATTTATCAACCAACTTATATGCAAGTACAGTGCGCGTAACATGATGTCTTTGCTCGCCCGTGGCACTCAAGGAGTGCAAAGCAGTTCGAAGGGGGCCTGGGAAACCATAAACGATGGGCGATTCCGGAAATCGAGACTCAAGTATACACCAAATAGTCGTAAGCAAAGTGGGTGTATACTTATACCAAAGGGCTCTTTGTCATATGCGGACGCTAATTCGGAGAGCTATATATATATATGTATATACAAGCGTGCAGTGTTTCAAGTCGAGGGTGGTAAAATTTATGGGCGCCGGCTTCCGGAGTCGCCGCGTTCGTTTTCCTTGAACTCGTGTGCAGGTTATACGTATATAGCTTCAGTACTTCAACTACATATACTTTTTCTCGATTGGAATCAGGTATATTATCGATACTCTTCATGATTATTATTATTACTCTTATTATTGCTGTTGTTGTTGTTGTTGTTGTTGTTACTGTCGTGTTCTCGCTGTAACATATATTTGGTTACGTAAGTAACACATAAGTATGCACTGTCCCGCGGTATAATAAACAAGTATATATATATGTACACCGTAATCTTATCATCAACACAATCACGTAACAACTGGCTAAAGTTCCGCAAAAAATTTCACCCCCGAGGCGAACGCAAGCTAGAAACGTCCTATTCGAATCAAATGACATCGTATACTGCACATAGTATACAGGCACACTTTACAACCCGTATATATATATTTATATATTGTATTATATGTATACGAGCTGGTGATTATTAGAATCGATTCTGAAGCTGTAACGCCGACACGAGCCGCGAGACGTTCGGACGATTACGCGCCGCACTTATATTTATATAACACGCGTTGCATCACAACTATACGGATTCCACTATACTTATATATACATTGGGGTGTCCGTTATTTACCGATTTCCACTTTTTGGTCATCTACCCCCTGGAATCTCTTCGTTGTATCCCAAAATGACAATCTATAGCCTGAAAACCCGAAAATTTTAGATTCAACACGTGCCCTCAGACGCAATTTGTTTTCCCATTTATATAACATGGGATTTTTTAATTTCAACCTTGTTTGATTTTTTTGACCACTTTAAGTATTTTTTCCAGATTTTCAAATCATACCATTGAATTGCATATCACTTGGACTTGATTAATTGATACGTAATTCAATGTCATGATTTTAAAATCCAGAAAAAATACTCAAAGTGGTCAAAAAAATCAAACAAGGCTGAAATTAAAAAATCCCATGCTATTTAAATGGGAAAACAGGATGTGTTCGGTGGCACGTGTTAACTCTACAATTTTTTGGTTTTCAGGCGCGGGATTTTCATTTCGGGATACAACGAAGAGATTTCAGGGGGTATAGATGACCAAAAAGTTGAAATCGGTAAATAACGGACAGCCTAATGTACCTGCAACGCGACGCGAAATTCCGCGATTCATGCAGCCACTCCTGTACAATGTACGTGTATACGCATACTGCAGATTCGCGACAATAAAAATATGGAGCTTGTCGCCGCGCGAGGAAGCCCTGCGTCTGCGGCTCTTGTGATATTATGAGCCGTCTGGTCCAAACGATCGCTCGGCAAACGACGACTCGACAAACGCACAATGGCCCCTACATTTGAAGCGTATAAGCGTCGTCGATCCCCGCGCTTCCATCACCCCCTGAACTCTCGGATGCCATATGTGTATTGTGTGTAACACACCTCTCAGACGTCGGAATCGCGCGTACGTCTGACTTTTTGCGCATACATTATAATCCGTGCATACCATACACTGTACAGCAGCGCGACATTGCAAATAACGAGCGACGCATCGCGGCTTGTCTCGCATTTCTCGGCTTTCCACGCGCGCACATATACATAATGTATGTAGAAGCATACACACCTCATAATATACCGATGCAGCGTCTGATTGCACGCGTCCGCGCGTTCGAGTTGCGGGGATCGTCTATCGACCGACGCATATGTATACACACGCACGACGCAGGTATCGAATGTTGCGGGGCGTCGCGTTTGCCCGATATAATATCGTATACGCTATCTATGCTATGGACTCTGTACTGTATACGAACCGCGGAACGGGGACTTTTCTCTCGACCGCTCGGTCTCTGGCACAGTATAACAATGTTCTGTTGGTCTGCTGTACCCTCCGATACGTGTTTACGCGCATACAAAAGTTTCGATTTCACATTTCGTACGCATATTGCAGGTGCGGGTATAATTTGATACGTGCGCCGCGGGAATTCGTATCTCCCCGCGGCCGATGTGCGGTGATGCATCGGGAGTATCGCTTTATAAACCCCGAGAGCAAAAGTTTGTCCTGATTTTTAGTTCCCAGTATTAATAATACATACATTCATCGCGTCAAGCAGCTCCGAGTCATGATTCACGATCATACGGTATATATAATAGGGGAGCGCGTGAAAAAGACTTATTTCCGCGCGATGATTTTTCGCCGATCGCATGCAACGTTCGATTGGCCGCCGTTGCGTCGCTCGAGCGGCTACTATTATATACACACATGCTCAAAAGTTCCGGCGAAAGATATATACCCACGCGTGTAATATATACAATATATCCGAGAAACGCGATTGTTCGTCAGAGTTTTCCGAGTGCGCGATGATGCGAGCATACAATTTCAAATATCAATCGTGCTCCGATCTTTGTCTCTCCTCTGTGTCGTTGTGATTACGCGTCCGCGTATTTTTGCGACCGGCCGACGCGTCGTATGATACTATCCACTGTTTCCAGTACATACATCACCCATTCTGATGCATCATAACCGGACGTATCGTTAAAAAGCTTTGTTTCCAGCAACAACAAATCCGATCGGAACGAAAAAGCTGCAGCGGCGTTTCTGTCGAACGAACCGAAACACGGGGTACAGAGGATTCGCGCAAAAAAGCGCAACCGTCCTCCGAGTCCGATGCTTCTGTGTGTTGTGTACGTAATGTTCTCCAGCTCGACGACACTATCCCCCCGATGCATACAGCTATACACGACAAAGGGTTGCGTAACCCTCGCCACGTGTGCCCCGTATACACTTATACGCGCAACTCTCTTTCGTTGCGATTGTTATAACGACGCATCCATACATACAAGCGTCTTACGCGATCTTCGGCCGCCACTCCGTAATCTCGAAAAATTTTGGGAATCATCCGAGCCCGGCGTGTTGCGAAATTCCGTCGCTCCCCTCCCACGATCTTCTATATATTTCTACACAGCACATAGGCTGATTCGATTTCAGCCGAAAAAAAATATAATAATAATAATTTCAAGACCATATTGTATAACTATCGCGAAAAGGGCGCGCAGGTTGATCGATGAAACTTCTGCCCCGAGGCGGAGAGAGAATAATACAGCGGGAAAGCATTTGCGGCTGGTCATCGGTGAAACGTACACGCATATGAAAACTGACGGCGGACAACCCTTCCCTCCTCCCTCGCGCCTCGTCGCCGCCCCCTACATCCATACACAACAACAACAACGCATCCCTGTCTATTTATAGCAAATGTATTTAGGAGAGGAAGCTCAGTGAGTCACGTCCCGCGTGACGAAGTCGATCGCGTCGGAGGAGGAGGAGGAGGAGGAGGAGGCGGATGATGACGCGAGGGGTAAAACGTCGATGACGCCAGGGCGCGAGCCATGTATATACGTGTCGAGTCGATGCTGCGGCAGTTGGCACGCGTGTGTGCTCTGACCACGATTTGTTCGTACACTTTTCACTCGTTTTGTCTTTATATCGCGTGCAAGCGCCGATATGGCTCATACATATTTAAATTTTTGCGCATGTGCACGCGAGCAATGCATGTTGTACACTTACGCGCGTATATTAATACACCCCCTTTCTCGATCGTGCGCAGCGTTACCTCGTTTCGGCGATGAGCCATTGTCATGTGGATGTATGTAACTATTCTACGCATCAGCTAATATTAGATTTGGCTGTTTCGATTTTATCAGTTTTACCCTCGCGAGTACAATGTATTTAATATTTAGGAAGACGCGATGCAAGACGATAAAAGGCCATGACAGCCCTCGACCGGTGAAACTGATGATTCTTGATGGAGAAGAAGAACAAAATAGTGAACCATCAAACGTGGACCACGGATGCACAATGGCCATCAACTACCTCCTCTGACATTGTTTTCACCTCGATACATAGTACACACAGTTTGGCAAGTAAAAAGGTGCAAGGCAGCGTTCTCGGTTACGCTGTCATTACGCGTCGATTCAATTATACTTTTACAGCGGCAGTATTTATTATTGTATCATCGATACGGAGCTTCACTTTACGGACTCGCAATCATGAAATACCTGGGTATACCGTGTATAAGTACAAGTAAGTCGACGATGCCCAATTAAGCGCAGCACCGTCTCATAATGATTCCTCCATCGTTTTCCTCTGTTTCCTCAATCTCATTACCCGTCAGAGTGAAGACAACCCGTGCGCGTAATGTCACGCGTGTTATTTGGAGTCTAAAAATAAAAAATAAATGAATAAATTCTAACGACCAGCTCCGGCGATTGGATGGAACGTAGCGCGTTTTTTTTTTTAGCAAGATTAGCGTACATTATATTTACTTTGTGTTGCTGTAAAAAAAAAAAAAATAGCAAAGCTCATCAATCATAAACCGTTGGAACTGTTCTGTTGATTTTCGATCGTGAATATACGAGCGTGAATAAATCTTACCATTTGTCCGTACATTGGACAAAATCCAATTCTGACGCCGATAAACACACAAACCCCAAGCACCATCCATTACTCTATTATGAGCAACTTCCCGAACAAATACACAAACCATCAGCATCGAAAAGAAGCGCGCCCTATATATCAGCAAACATCAAACTTTCCAATGCCGATTCGACGGCAATCGACAATCTATACATATGTATGCAGTCTTGCAGCTGCCATTATACTTACTTACATTTATCTCCAACCTTTCTGCACCAGACACAAAAAAAAAAAAAAAAAAAAAAAAAAAACACACCCCCCCCCCCCCCCACCCCCCCCACCCCCCCCCCCCCCCCCCCCCCCCCCACCCCCCCCCCCCCCCCCCCCCCCCCCCCCCCCCCCCCTACTGCGCTCTCCAGTTCCATTGTTGCACCGGTTTCTGTCGAAATCGCGACGGCGCCACTATGATATACCCTGCACCTACACCTGCCTTCGAAAGAAGCCAGAGACTGCCGGCGCAACAGCCTCACTGCAGTAATTACCCTGTGCTAATAGCAGCAGCAGTCGGCCTTTACCTAATCGCCGTACCACTGCTGCTGCTGCTGCTGCTGCTGATGATGATGATGATGACTCGCGAAAATGTGAAGAAATATGAAAATAAAAACAGAGTCTTACGTATATATATACATAACTATAGGTATCCGTATAACGTCTACTTTCGGACGCGACGTTTTTTTTTTTTTTTTTTTTTTTTTTTTTTCCTCTTTCCTCTTCTTCCTCTTTTTTTCCTCTTCCTTTTTTTCTCCTGTTCCTCGTTCCTTCTTTTTCTGGTACACGGAACATTGATTTCTGAACGTTGATTTCTGGATTTCTTTCGCCCGCCGCGCTCGTGAATCGTTGGGGCCTGTACGGTGCACCGAGTGGACGGCTCCAGCTTGGAAAATTCGGGGATACAGGAGCTGCGAGGCGCGCGCGTACAAAAACACACGGTTTATTCTTGGCAGCCGCGCGCCCTCGTATATGCTCTGCCCGCGATGACGCGCATTTTATTATCTCTACAAATAGAAGAGTTCGTGATGGGTTCGTGCAGCTTCTACGTCGGTCGTCTCTATCTTTCTTTTTTTCTTTTTTGTTTCTTCAAATCTTGGATCAACGCGCGATCTTCGATTTTTTTAGTCTGTGATCACTCGAATATGGCTGAAAATAACGAGTGCGTGCCGACAATCCGACGATACCCATCTCGCCGTTTCGACGAAATTGTCCAAAAAATCGTGACCCGATGGACGTACTTATCTTGTACCTTTTTTTTTTTTTTTTTTTTTTTTTTTTTGTTACCCGTACAATTTGCAGAAAATAAAGTACGACTCTCGACCTCGCTATTTTTTTGCCCCGAAATTACAACGATCTTCTCCGCGGTGTCATGAAACGCAGTCTGTATTGTACAAATAGCCGAAACAACGGTGTATACACGATACAAAACGTCGAGTAGGTCCAAAGTCCAATCATGTTCAAAATTAAAAAGGTGGCTCATCCCCAGTTCTAGACTAACGCAACTATATTATACTCACGACAGTCCAGGATAATTGTAAGCTAGCTGCTATACTTTGATGCAAGTTTATGGTTTTTCTCGAATTAAATAATACTCTTATGATAGACAAGATGTATTGTTACCCAATAAGCACTGTGCTCGAAGCCGATGTGTGTTTGTTCACTTGTTCAGCAAATATACTTGACTGCAAATGTCTGATGGCTAGCGACAAAGATACACCAAGTAAGTATATATCTTTCGAGCATGGTCAACGGCTCGAAATTCGTTTGTTTTGACCGCAGTATCTCCGGAAACAGCGTATCCACTGTACAAGTATACACCGGACGAGCTTTCGTGATTCACAGGTCTGCTCTTACAACAAACCATGCGCCGGCTTGACAACTCTAATCTCCCCCGAGCCCTGCAGTACAATATCATCTACATAATTGTAAGATAGGCGCCTTTCTTCTTCCACATTCATTGTTCGCGGTCCAAGGTTGCATGCTGGACAGATGCGCGCTGATGACGAGCAAAGTCGAGTGTGATAGGCTGCTCTCCGTGATGATACTTGCATACGCGTGCAGTGCACGTGTGTATACGCAAACGCTGGGAATACTCTAATTCCAGCGCGTGACTAATACAGCGCTTTTGCACTCTCCTCCGCGAGCCGAAAGGGGCGCTCGCTCGTTTTTGCGCTTCGATTCGTTTCGCCTCTTTCAAAATTACTCGCGAACAATCCGTAGACCGCCCCCCTGGTACAAAAAATAACATTCCGGCGGACAGTTCGTTATTTCATGCTCCAATACTATCATCATCGAACCACCCGAACGTGTACACTGCATATTTTTCGGGATAATAACTTTTTTCTTCCAAACGCGCGTTCGAGATAGCGCTCCCTCTGCACACGCCCGCGCGTCTATTTCGGTACAACGTGCGTACAACACTCTCCCATCTCGTCCCGCGTCCATCTCGTATAATGGCCTCGAGATATCGACGTTTCCCGGTGTGCGAGCACCTAAAAGCCCCAAAAGCGTCGAAAGTATATATATATATAATATTCGCTCGCATCGCCAAAACATGTACGGCCAGCTGCTGTCTTCCGAGCATCACCATCGTCGCCGGCCCGATCATCTTCGCGGGCTGAGAATAAGCGCGCGAGGGATGATGCTCTTGGAGCTCGAGTGTCGGTATCATCCTCCGCTTATCCCCCCTTCCTCCGTCGTATTTTTTTTTTTTTCTAAATTTTACTGCTCGAGTGCACACAAAATCTAGATGTACATACGCAAGCTCTCGAGCGCAGAGCCAAGCTCTGTGGTACGAGTCACGCGGGAGCTAATCCGTATCATCATCATCCCGGCGCCTCCTCCTCCTCGATCTTCGTGACTTGGTGTCATCAAAACAAGTCTCCGAGTTTTGAGCTCCTCTGTTTCGTCCCACATCTATTCAACGCGTTTTATATATATACTTGTACGCGGGAAACCAGCCCGTACGAGCAAACAGCCACGGGGCGGGAGTTTACAAATGCTTGCTCCGCGCGAATCGATACGGTGCGATCGCTAGCCGAGAGAGCCTCCCGCCAGCGCTAATAGTGTTTTTTATGTGCGCGTGTATACAGCGTGCCGATATTTTACGAGCAGTTGTATATTACACACTGCAGCGAAGGGGAGAAACAAACGGGGAGTTTTATGTTTTTTATCAGTATTTCACTCGGTCGAAGAGTGACTCATTCTCATATATCATAATACACGCATGTGTACGAGCGGAGATATTATGACATGTGTATTCCGCGGAAACTACGCTATGACGGACAACAAATTCCCGTGTGTACACATACGCCCACACGTTCATCAATTTGTACGCACGTACGTACATAAATGTATGAGTGGAAACATTATCGCGTCGCGGAATATAATAAAAGCCTTTCATTGATTTCTCGCGTGTTTTAATTGGAAAGATCTTGTATCGACCGCTGCAGCCGATGTTACTCCTCGACGCGAGATTTTTCCTTCCGATCGAGGATAATTCATTATTGGAGGTAAAACTGATAAGTATGGTTGTGTGTGTTGTTCGCGAGGTCTCTCGGTAAAAATTGGCAAACGACAGGAGCATTGATTTTCCCTTTGATTCATCGATCTTTGCAATACACGCACGGGCAGCGGCCGACTCGCCGACGGTGGATAATTATCACAGAAGGCAAGCGCCTGTGCTCAATATCGTAGATCCTTGATTAGAAAATTCGCTCCGCGGGCTCTCCAGCCGCGAGGACTTCTCAAAAAAGACCCGCAACTTTCCAATCCCGCGCTGTTGAAAAATGCTCCTTGCCTAATTACCTGTATCACCCACCTCTCTTGTAATGAGAAATAAACGAACTTTCTTAAAAAAAAAAAAAAAAACCACCAACAACACTACATTATGTACTCGGCCATCCAACGGCACACTCCGCGACAAATGTTTCATAATCTCCGCGCGCGGGTCGATACAGATATCATACAGCGGGTGAGCGCGACGACGACGACCAGTATTACAGGAGAGCGGGAGGCTGCTGGCAGATGACGCTATCGTCTGGAAATCTCGGATTGCGCGCTGCGCGAGAGGATGCGCCGCGGCGGCGGCGTACGTAAGGCCACGATAATAATAACAAATAGCATTCCTCGCGCGAGCAGCAGCTGCTGTTGTTCGTTGGGCTGCAAATTGCGGGAGATACGAAGTATACTTTCGCGCCGCCTCCTCGCGAGTCGATACGCGGATGACGCGGGCTGATTTTTGAGGGGACGCGGCTTCAGAATCGCCCTCTTCGCTCCGTCCCCGATGATCGAGTTTATTTTCCGATGCTGTTTGCTTTGGGCTTATTGTTTCGGAGAGAGAAACAGCTGGCCTTTTCACTATATCATACAGTATATACGTGTTATAATAGTACAATAGTGCGTACGTGGTGTGTAAGTACATATATGTATACGAGTCAAGAGCGTTTTTGGGTGCTTGTGAAAACGAGCGAGGACTCTATACTCTGCGGCGATGTGATACATAATATATGATAGGTATATATTATATCGAGCGAGGAAAGTTTTGACGAGAAACACGAGAAGCTTATTATTGCCATGTGGCGAGTTGCGATCAATCACGGCCTTATAATATGTATAATAATATATACGTACAGTAATGCGGGGGGTGACTAACTTTAAGTCCTCTGACGTTCACTGTAATCTCTGTTATGAAGGAAATATTGAATAATGCAAGAAGCACAAGGATCTATTGGAAGTCGATGCAGCTGTACTTATGTATTATAAAAGAGGCTCTGATCTTTATCTATTCTCGAGGGCTTATTTTTATCTTTTGCAAATCCCTATCTTGTCTTGTGTCACGGATCGCAGTCATTGTTATTGCTGTTGTGTATTATTATTTCATTCCAATAACATTCCAGGGTATCCATGTATTAACATTCCAAAGACATTCCCATCTGCGTGAATAGAATCTGAATGATTATGCATGTATAATGTATATATACACCGAAGCCTGATAATAAGACAATAAAATTCTCGCCGCAGCAATCAACGGCTGCGCTGAAAAATTATTATTTACGACTGTTTTACATCGTTCGCGAGACACAATATGCCGATTGAAAAATATCGCGTACAATGTCCATACGTATGTACTCTGATTCTTGAGTCATGCTATGCAGATTTATCACTTATCGTGTGCAGCAATAGGGAAAATTCTCTAAGGACGCGCTCAAAGTGATAAAACGCTATCGCACGTGCAAACGATCCTTCGAGTCTTTTCTCGTACTCGTGATCCATTTATTGGACTTATTGGACATCGCCGTCGTTTCATTGAAAATCGTGCGCTTATACCCGAATTATTTTTTTTGTTCCCTCTCCGTATTTTATTATAATATAAATCCACTTGTATTCGATCGAAAGAAGAAAAATAATCCCAAAGCTCCTCTTCAGCGCACTCATTTACTTTTGAACGAGGAAAAGCTTCAAAGCTCTCGGCGGATGAAAATCCAGCCTTGCAGTCCTATGTATACAACTTTTTTTAAATTCTTTTTCTATATATATATATATGGATGATTCCGTCATAACTGGCTCAAAATGACTTTGAAAATGGACTTCAAAATGCCATGATGAAAACATTTTTCAACCATTTCTTTTTAAAGTCAAATACCATCAACAACAACCATTTAAAGCGATTCCTCTACAAAGTTTATCCGTCAAAAGTTATACGACGATTTATTTTGGTGAATTTTAGTAAATTTTTTTTAAAAACACGTCCACTTGCAGCGCGAATAGACAAGCCGCTTGAACAGCTGGAGTGTTCCAACTCGGCTCAAACGAAAGCTGGAATCAAGCCCTATCGATTGAAAAAAAAAATGTTCAATTTGGTGGCTCTGATCCAAAGTTACGACGGTTTTAAGGAGAGCATCGAAAATCGCTGAAAGTGAGATTTTCCGCAAAATTAGTGGAAAACCGGTGTTTTTCTTACAACAGCTATAACTTTTTATTGGGTGCGCGAAATTCGAAATTTTTTTTTTTCAACGATTGGGCTTTGCTCAAGCTTTAATTCAAGCCCAAATGAGACCATTGAAAATTCATTGTTACTTAGCTATTAACGTTGGAGGTGGTACCACTGAATATTAATGCAACTCGCGAAAAAAGGCCTACTCGACCCAACGCCGAGACACGTGTCTCATATTTTAACTCAATAAGGCTGGAAAAAAAGTTTGGTAAAGATCCGACGCACACAAGAAAAATGAGAGACACTTTGAATTTTAGGTGGACGGAAAGGTAGACGGAATGGACGCAGACGGAAAGGACATTTCGAGCTTGAAGGGCTTGTACGTCTCGTAGGTGCGATTCCGGCTGCTCTTTTGCACGTATTATTGTCTGTCTCAATACGTACTTTAAGAAAATGCACAACCCGTACCTTCGAAGAATACACACGGCGCAGGATTAAGGTGGACGGAGAGGACGAAAACTTTTACCTTCCACGAAATTTTAAGTTTCGACCCTCGTCGACTCGAGAGTTTTGAATTGGGTCTGATGGCTGCACAACAGATTGTTGTCTTATACGGTGTAGTTTAAGAATCCAGCGTTACTTGGTGCCATCTAGCCACCGAGGCTGGTTGTCGAGGCCTACACTGCGATGCACTACTTTTCCACTCAACTTTGGGGCCACAATGTATGCGGACTACACGCAGTGTTAATAATGGAATTAGGTATTGATCGTTGTGTCGATAAATAGATGAAAGCCTAAAGTTTATGACGCGTACCCGCCGTTAGGGTATATATAATATTATATAGTCCATGTTCGCACAGCGTGTGTCGGAAGGTGAAAAAACGTAAAAGCGACACCGGACGGAAAGGACATTTAGACCTATTTTTCGCGAATTTGACCTCCAAAACGTCGTTGAACGTTGTTTTTTTACGATCGGAGCAGAAAGAGGGCAACTTTTTACATAGAAATTGACCATAACGTTGATAAATCTCGTAACAGGACGCGCAAGAGAGACGGGGACATCGTTTGAGCCAGTTACGGCGGAATCAGCCATATACATACAACCGCACGAGTGCAGCTCTCGCTGAGAGATTTTCCCGAGACGCATCCGCTCTTATCCCGTTAATTGCTTTTGAGCAGCATACAGTACTATAAGTACTACGTATACATGCTGGCGTACATATTTGCATTTTAATTGAGCGTCCGAAAGCATATGCTGCAGCGGAGCTTTGCGCGAGCGTATCACTGTATACATGTATAGTTTCGTGGCTCGGGGGCAGAGTATAAGCTATTTATCATAAGCCCCCGAGTATATTCGTATTATAATATGGGCAAATATTGATGCGCTCGACTGCGCTGATCTGATGTATACCTTAACGCCCGGCGATTGATATCGACTAAAACGATAATGACGATGATGACGACGATGCTACAGAAAGGAGCTTTTGTTCAGGCTCTCACGATTCCCGGAAGAAATAGTGTGCGTACGAGTAGGTTGTGCGAGTAGATTATTTTTACCACCGGCTCCAACGGATGGGAAAGAAACCTTGTCCCTAATTGAAAAGTCCGCTGGAAACAGGAGAACATCGATAACCGCAGTGGTGGTGGCGGTGGTGATGGCTTCGAATAAAATACGCCGTGAATCCCATTACAACGTTGAAAGACAATTTTTTTTTTTTCTCGCTTTTTTTGCAATACATCGATTCACGCGCGGAGATGCAAAGACAAATATTTCCGAACTTCGCGTGTCATAGCTCCCCCCCCCCCCTTTCCCCGATCCCCGTCTTCGCTTTCTTCGAGCCGCACATCTGCTGAACACACACTCGAAAGCCCAACGAGGCAAGAATCTCGGCTCGCAACGGCTACTTATAGTAGAGAGAGGACTCCTCGCGAATCGTTCGAGCACCGTTAAGCAGACGTTGCGCGTGCATATTTCGTTCGACCGACCCGAGCGTCCCCGACACGAAAAAAGTGTAAAACCACAGCGGCAGCGGCGGTACTAGCCAATAGGCCTACACGCTCTCTTCAACTGTAGTCGACGAGGGAAAAACAATGCACGATCCCCATGCATGCGCGAACGGATTCCTCATGGTCGTATGCACCAAAACCTCGCCGAGACGTTCGGTCTACGACCGCAGCGGGAACGTCGCCTACGAGGCGAGAGGTGCAAGTATACACAGGAGTCCCCGCGGTGCGCTGCGGTGAGCGAATAGGTGTGCCCGTAAAACAAAGGAAAGGACGTACAGACAAAATATACGGATGCACATGTATACACGAAGAAGACTATGATACAAACGTTCGCCAGGATGCGGGGAACGGTCAGTTCCAGTCTGGTGCCCGCGTGTGCAGCGCTGCGCGGCCCGCGGGGTCAGCGGTGCGCCGCGTACGATAGTTCCGCGCGCGCTCCCTGCGTGGTACCTCTCTCTCTCTCTCTCTCTCTGCCCGTGTATGTACTTGTACTATTATTATCATTATACAGAGTCCCAAGGGCGTGGGAGTTGAGAAAAAAATGGGCAAAAGGGGGAGTGTACGTAGTACAGGGCTCTGCCGGCTCGTTTC
>JAPYYV010013312.1:0-12814 GCA_030522625.1 Copidosoma aretas
TTAGCAACATTAGTGCTGTCAGCATTTTCAGCAATATAACGCAAGGTGATCTGGAGTACATGGCGGGCAGAGGGGCTCAACTTCTACAGGAAAGGGCAGAGGAGTCTGGCCTTGTAAATGCTGCTAAAATAGCGCTTGATAAAACTCTTGAGGATATCCGTGTTAAATACGCTAATATGGCTGAATTTGTCAAGGAAGACATAGCGTCCGCCCTTAAGAGCCTGAAGAAAGCAGAATATAGACGAATACTCAGCTCGGAGATGGAGAAATCCTTTTACCGACGTATAGAGGAAAACTTCAAGTCTGTTCGATAGCAAAGTAAAAGAAGGGAGGAAGTCCGGGAGCAGGTTCAGAGGAGGACTGTGAAAACAGCACTGAAAGAAATAGACAGAGCTCAGCGTATGAGGAGTCCATCGGAAAGCCCAAAAGGACATGCTTATACGCAACAGCAGACAAAGAAGAGCAAGATAGCCGAAAATAAAAAGGTAAAGATGAATTTGATGAGCCAGGGCGGCCAAAAACAGGAGACAGACTCAACAAAGGTGCTGGTAAAAGTTGCTGCAGGACAGACCTTTGCCACCGTACTTCAGTCACTAAAAACAGGCTTTAACCCTGAATCAGTGGGAGTTACTGTGCAAAGCATTGAGACGACCGAAAAAAGAGACGTCCTGACTGCCTTTTCCCAATACGTTGGAGAAGCAGTGGCTGACAAGGGTACGGTCCTTTGCAATGAGCGCAAAGTGACTGTTGAAGTCCGTGACCTCGACGCTTCCAGGACACTGACCTACGCCTTCTTAAGGCAAACAGGAGGGGGCAAAAGATGGTATTTGTGACTCTTCGGGAATCTCAGGCCAAGAAGCTTGAAGAAATAGCCAGATTAAAGGTAGGCTTTGTTTCCTGCCGAGTGTGGAGGACGATCGAAGTCATCAGATGCTACAGGTGCCTTGGGATTGGGCACCTGCCGTCATCATGCAAGGAAGACGACAGATTTAAGCTCTGTTTTAAGTGCGGGAGCTGCAACCATCGCAAAAAAGCCTGCTATGATAAAGCAAAGTGCTTTTTATGCAAGAATGGAGATAGGAGGCACGAAGCTGGAAAAGGAAGCTGCCCATTCTTCAAGCAAGCACTGAAAAAAGCTAGAGCTAGGATCTCTCAAAGGCCTAGCTTATAGCAAAACAAATGGCGAGGCCAACCAATAAGTGTTAATACAGGCTGCGCTGGGCTTTTATGCCTATCAGCAAGCAGGAGCACCGAGCCTAAAAATAAAGCTCGCAAAACAATTTTCGGCCCAGAAAAAAGCTAAGTGTAGATGCCTGGTCACAGGGACCTTGAGTCCTTTGTAGGATGCCGACAAAATGCTGGACTGGTGGATGGATGGTAATGTATGATTACCTGGGTACCCTTCAGCCCTTTTCAGGGCTCTTGGGTAGTAATTACATGCCAGCGATTAGTGAGCGAGATTTCTCGACTATGCTGTGAGGTACGATGTCCTCCCTGGTGGCTCCACCCCGAAGTAATGCTAACGCGGTTCTGGGGTGGAACAAAAGCCACGCTGCATAAGGGGGGTTTTTAGTTGGTAGTAGTGGTCTAATAAAAAAAATCCACTGAGCCCAACACTACCGTTGCCCAGCAGTGTGTGTCAACGCATTTCCCCTCCCACCACAAAAAAAAAAAAAAACTACTACTACTTCTACCCCTGCTTCTACTACTCTATCACTACTGCTCCTACTACTACTACTACTACTGCTACTACTACTGTTTACTACTACTACCACTACTACTAATACTACTACTACCAGTACTACTACTACCACTATTACAACCACTACTACAACTACTACTATTGCTATGACTAGTACTAAAAATACTACCACTATAACTACTACCACCATTAGTACTACCACTACTACTACTACTACTACTACTACTACTACTACTACTACTACTACTACTACTAATACTACTACTACTACAACTACCACTACAACCACTACATCCACTACTATTGCTGCTTCTACTACTACTTCCTTCTCTACCTCTACTACTACTATTATTACTGCTACTACTACTACCACTCCTACTACTATACTACTACTTTTACTACTACTACTTCTTCTACTACTACTATTACCACTACTACTTCTACTACTAGTACTACTACTACTACTACTACTACTACTACTACTACTACTGCTACTACTACTACTAAATATTAGTAGAGAGATTCCTCACTGCAATGCCTACAGACTTGCCGACTTTTAGCCTCTGATTCGAGCGCTTTGTTGTGGCCAACGCTGGCACCGAAGCGTACATATCGTCGAACAGCGATGACGTAGTAAGATGGCGTAGCCAAAAGTGTGTGTGTGCGAGAGCAAGAGAGAAGAGTAGCCATGGACATATTGGGATCCGAACACGTCATGTGACTCTAGCGATATATATATATAGTCATTTGGGAACAAAATAGCACAGGCTTTATAGGGACGTATTGGTTATTTTTTTCTTTCACGCCTACAACCAAGTGCCTGCAGATAACATGTTTTCGTTGAGATAATGGTACTATGGATATTTTTTTCCTCATCTGAATCTTTACTTGAAGTTCAAAACCTAACTTCTACAGTCAAAACGCACATTTAACCTGTGCAAATCTCTCGCTGTTGCCTACATATAGGTAAGTAAAGAAGTACATACAGGCAAGAGTAAGAGAGATTTGTACAGGTTAAATTTTCGTTTCGCACTTTAGAAGTAAGGTTTTAAGCTCCAAGTAACAATGCAGATGGGGAAAAAATATCTGAGGTACCATTATCCCAACGAAAAAAATCGATTCAGACTTACAAATATCATGTTGGGTTTGAATGCAGACATACCATGATATATATGAAAAAATGGAGGCGGGAAGGGTTAGCCTAGAAATAGGCATAAGAAGAAGGGAATAAATTTCCTTTTTGCACATAACAAAAATGGACAAGAGCATGTAGCCTTATTTATGACTAATCGAAGAATTAACGGACTTTATTAATAAAAATAATACAAAATAGGCAAAGAAGTTATACTATATGAGAAAGTTGAGTATTGGAAAACTATAGGATTTATAAAAAGAGCTACAACGGAAAATAAATGTGAAAAAATCAAAGATAATTTTATCAAAGGAAAGGAAAACTATTGTCAATCAGAAAACACAGAAAATCTATATGGTAATTGACAACTCTATCATATATAAAATGCAAAAAAAAAAAAAAAAAGCAGAGAGAAAAAAAAAAAGAAAAAAAAAAAAAAAAAACAAGAGTATAGAAAGAGGAAAAAAAAAAAAAAAAAAAAAGAAACAGTGAAAGAAAAAAAATGTAAAGCACGCATTGCTATGTAAAGAGAAAAAAAAACAACAAATAAAGTCATAATATAAGTCGGAAATATAGAATTCAAAGATAATGGAGAGATATGCAAGCGAAATATGATTTATGTGGAAGTATAAGATATTTATGTATGTAAATAAGGCACAACAGTGAAGATTGAAAATTCAATACTATGTTATGTTTTAGAAATTATAATGTTATGTAAATGTAAAAAGAAATTCTAGCATGTTGTCGTTTCTTTAATCAATTACATAAATTACTCCATTGAAAATAATATTAGTACTAATGTAAGAGGATAAGAATTCGTAATAGTTATAAAACAAAAATAGGTAATCTAGATGTATATAAAAATCTCTAAAAGAAATGAAAAAATAATAATATAAAAAATTAACATTTAAAAATAATAGAAAGAATTTCAAAATAATATCTTATTATAAACTTATATCCATAATTGATTTTAAAATAATCAAAAATAACAAAAATAGGCTCATCACTGTTTCTGTAAAAATAATGATTGCGTAAATATTGTATACATATACCTATGTATCAATATTAACCTTAAATACTAATTAGAGTCAATATCAGTATTAAATTATTAACAATTATTTGGCAAATCAGTAAAGTCATTTCATTTATTGACTATGTTTGTTTGAATTATCAGTGAATTTTCATGAGATCACTCTGGTCATCTATGTTTGTACGCATGTATGTGTATACAAAAATTAATTTTTATATTTATTATTCAGACATGAGAATAAAAATATTGAAATACAGGGGTTGGCGCGCAAAGCGTTCAAGGGGCAGATTCCCACTAATATATATATATATATATACATATATATATATATATATATATATATGTGTGTGTGTGTGTGTGTGTGTGTGTGTGTGTGTGTGTGTGTGTTTGTGTGCTTTAGTGGGGATTCGCCCCCCATGCTCCGCTCGCCAATCCCCTATGTTTTAGCGCGTGGCTGCCGCTTCAAGTAACTGATCAGCCAGCCAACCTACGCCCGAGCTTTGTACAATATTAATTTTTTTAGAATTGATTTGATCAAATTATTCCGATAATAATCCTTATTTGATATCAAATTTTTACAAATTTTAATTTCAGATAAATCGTACAAAATGAAATAATTGTATTAATCATAATAAATTGCAATAAATTTTCAATATAAATCACATGTATTGCACTATAAAATCCTTTTTCATTTTACCACATTATTTTATTGAATGTGAAAATATTGCATCTCGAATTTCAAAAAAATAATCTATACTAGATTCTGATGAAAATTTGTAGGAAAAAAGTAAAAAACAGAGGTGGCGTATCCTTCGAAAATTCACCTACATACGCATGAAAAAATAATAGATAAACCTTTTAAAGAAACTGCAATAAGTATTGGATTGATTGAAAACAATTCACAAATTTTCGGTAAAGCTGACATTGTCATGTTACCAAATCAGTGGATAATATTTTTTGCTTGGTTTTTACTTTTAAATAACATTTATGTTGATTAAATATGGTAAGGGTACAAGAATAAAAGAACATAATATTTTGAAATAAATCAATGAAATGAAGATCTATTGCATTGGAACAGCACATTTGAATCAGAGAACAGTTGCTGTCATTATTTTAATCCATATATTCCAGAAAATGTTATTCGTGATAAAAAATCAATCATTAATAAGCAGCGTTCAGTAAAAAATTATTTGATGAATTATATTTTTAGTTAAACATAACACAAAAATACATTTTTAATTTTTAAAGGATAGAATTTTTTATTTTATTTTATTTTATAGTGTCCTACGTCTTTTCTTTTGCGGCATTTGACACTTGGGAGAGAGATGGGAAAGGGATGGGAGGGGGTAGGGTAAATTCGGTGCATTGCCTGAGTCCTGATCGGGTGTCTACGTATAAACACCAGGCCTAACTCCTGCACAACTCCCTCTCACGTTGTTCGCAGCGTAAGAGAGACAGTTAATCGAACCCCCGAAAAATCAAACAGCGGAAGCAAACCTCTAGTCAGACGGCGAGACTTGAACCAAGTCCCAACCACGCCCATACACTGCTTGACTTTGAAGATCGACGAAACTGCAACTCTATCGCAGCACCAACATGCTGGTTTTAAAGGATATAAAAGAATATGATTAATCGTTGATCTAGGTAAGTCAGGAAAAATATGTATGTATAAAATGGTCTATTTCAGAGGTTGAAATAGACAAAGACTTAAGGGTTTCATATTTTTTCTTTAATTATTTAAACAAGTTTTAAATTTTTGAAGTATTTTTTTCGTAATAACTGTGACCAAAATAAGTAAAATTTTTTAGGCCATGCTGGATCTACTCTTTAAAAAATTTTGCAGCAGAAATAAATCAAATTGGCCACAGTAGGTACCGTTACTGACTCTCAAAAAATGTCTTTAAAATCGAAATTTTAACTTGTGTAGTAAAAATGTAAAAATGTAACTTTATGTTTGCACCTATATGATAAACTCATGATCTACATTCATCAACTTCACTATTTGAGTCGAAATCAAACACCCTTCAAAGATGCAGTGCGATTTGTGCCAAAACAGGTGCGTTACGGGCTCGAAAAATCATTTTAATATCATGATTAAAATACTCACACTGAAAATTTAACTTCGCCCTTGCACCTGTATAATATATTCATATCCTACTGTTATGTACTACACTACTCGAGTGCATAATCGAACACTCCGCGAAGATACAGTGCTCTTTGTGCGAAAAAAAGGCGTCACGGGTCCTTATAAAATCGACTTAAAATGAATATTACGACCTTCTTAATCCAAATTTAACTTTGCCCTTGCACCTGCATACTGTGTTGCCCTTCTACTATTATATACTACACCATCGTGTCGATCTAAAAACCCTACGCGGAGATACAGTGCGTTTTGTATCGTTACGGCGATCGTTATGGGTTCTTAGCAGAATCAGGAGCGTTCCAGACTCTCATAATGTGGTTTCGAAATTGTGATTGCGGCGCTCTAAGTCAGAATTAAACTTTGCCCTTGCAACTATATCAAGAACTTTTTATCTACAATCATATGCTACCACATTCGAGTCGGTCCGACAACTCTACGCGGAGATATAACAGATTCTTTAGCGTTGCGGGCTCTTAGTTTTTATTTTGGGGAGACTGAATACACGACTTCGCAAGGCTCTAGCTCTGACTGGTCAGCATAGAAAAAATTAAAAATATTTTAGCATGTTACTTAACATCTGTAGAATAAAAAGCCCCTGAATTGAAGAGCCCAAGTTCAACGGTATGAACGTGAGAGCGCATTTTTTGCCTCACTGTCAAAGTTATAAGATTTTGATCCCACAACATTAAAGGCATCCCAGTCTTAAATGCAATCTTTTTCGGCTCTGAAAAGTACATAATATGCAGCAAAAATAATGAAAAAACATTATGTAGCCTCCAGGCGTCATCAAATATAAGAAAATGTGAACAGGACACGATCCCGTAACGCTAATTAAAAGCCTTTTCTTCGCCTAGAACTGAAAAAGTACATTTTTATGATCTGATTTATGTGGTACCGTCTGCAGAAAAACAGTCTTTGTTATTTAAATAAGTTTCCGGAATGGAAGTTCCTTTCGTGAAGTCGTAATCGACTGGGACATGAAATGGACCATTTTTGGTAGAATGACCCATGTATGTACGTAAGTACACTCGCCGTGACTTAATTCTTTAGAAAAGGAATATGGAATCCGCCAATGAGAGATAATATATAATGGAACCAAGTAATAGGAAATAAATATTCAAAGTTCCCGCTTAACGAATTAAACTTAGTTGACTGTAGGTATACCTACGTACGTACATAGTTACGTACGCATACGCACGTTTCTGCCGTTTGAATCCGTAATTAAGGCGTGCCAAGAAAAGTTCTCACTCCCAAAAAATTACCTGAAAAATAAAACCATTTGTTGTGTCAATCTTGCTGAGTGGTGGTATTTGGAAAGCGGAAGAGCTTACTGGCGGAATCCTTAGTTTTTGTACAGCCTCGGTATTGACAGCGATCATACAGTCTCGTTGCCATTGACAATCTGATATTAAGAAAAAAAAAACAAAAAAAAAAAACAAGGAAATTGTCAAGCAGACAAAGAAAAGATTCCCCTTCCTATCAATACAAATAATTAAATGATTAATGAAACTCTTACCTTAAAACCTTATCCGTTGATTTAGTTGTCTAATTAACGTGACAGCGTGTAATGTCGCATGGTGATTGTGACGCGTGTGTATCGAAAGCAGTGTCCAAAATATACTCGGCCAAAGTTGATCACTATTCAAACACTATACTCGCACTATAAGCTCGAAACAAAAAAACTTGAATGTATCTACAGCTGCGCTGTGATCATTAAAAGTAACGCACACTGTCACTCGTAACACGTAGAGCTAACACAAAATATTACAATAACGTTAACTATCTTAAAGTAATCGCATAATAGCTCACTGATGAAGTATAAGAACGACGCACAGCTCTCGCGAGACAACAGACTGTCACTTGTGACACATAAAGTCGCTACGGCGCGGGCGGCGATGACGGTGGTGTCAGTTAAGGTGACTATTGGTCTTGGCGATAACACGTAGGAATATGTATCTCTCATGATACTATTTATCAAGTGCACGCGAATTTGGCGAATGCTACGACTATGTATTTACTAAAAATATCTGTCCGAGTCTTCATATACAAATCCTTGCAAGTGTGTGTGCGTGAGCGCGCAGATATAAAATTTGTAATAATTCGTAATATGCATATTTTTCCGCATGTCTGCATAGGCGAAAAATTCTGCACTCTCGAGCCCGACATCGCTTCCGCCCTCTTATAATGCACAGCACATAAATGATGAGCAAAATAATAATACTACTACTACTACTACTACTACTACTACTACTACTACTACTACTAGTAGTACTACTACTATTACTACTACTACCACTACCGCTACCACTACCACTACCACTACCACTATTACTACTACCACTACTACTACTACTACTACTACTACTACTACTTCTACTACTACTACTACTACTACTACTACTACTACTCGTGTAAGACGAACTTCTGTGCCTAGAACTGCCTGCTTTTCCGACGATGTGGCGCTGGTTGTAGTTGGTTCTCCTTACCAGGCAGTGATGGTTTGGCGACCAATTTTCGTGTGAACGTCGCGGGTGCCGCGATCTGCAAGAGCCCCGCGGTCAGGTACCTCGGTGTGTGGGTCGATTCTGGACTCACATTCGGGGAACACATGAGGAGAACCGCGGAAAAGGCCTTGAGGGTGGCCAAGGCTCTTTCGCGATTGATGTCAAACGTTGGTGGGCCGCGAGAAGCTGAATGAAAGCTTCTCGCCTCGGTGGCGAACTCCATCATGCTGTATGGCACAGAGGTCTGGGCGGGATCGCTGGCGATGGCGTGGGCCCGGGACCGCCTTACTTCGGTGCAGCGGATCGGGGCACTGCGCGTTGCCTGCGCGTACCGCACGGTCTCTTCTGCCGTGGTAATGGTGATCGCGAAAACCGTGCCCATCGTACTTTTGGCGCGGGAGCGGAGGGCCAGGTTTCTCTCAAGAGGGACTGAGGATAATGCTGCGAGAAGAAAAGAGCGTCTGCGAAGCTGGCAGCAGGGGTGGAATGAGGCCGTGGTTGAAAGGTGGACACACCGACTCATGTTTATGTCATGTTAAGTGGCATCGACGCATGGAGGGCTGTTGACGGGTTTACTCAGTCGATAATCAAGGAGAAAAATAGAGAGGAGATGTTGGCCTGATGGTCCATGCGAACCCGAGCTGCGCTAAGTTTTATGATTTATCAGCAAGGAAAATCATCAAGCAAAAGAAATGGCACTTGCAAAACTACGGCCAAATGGTGAGAGCTAGACACGGGTGTCGATTCTCAGAGACCTCAAGTCCTTTTCAGAACTTGAGAGGAGCGGCACCTCTAGCAACTGGTGGGCGAGCTTGCTCGACAATGCTGTGAGATACGATGTTCTCCCTGGTGGCTCTACCCTAAAGTAATTCTAACGCGGTTCCAGGGTGGAACAAAAGCCACGTAGCATGGGGGGCGGTGGTTTAGGGGGTCTTCGGCGGTCTGGTAAAAAAAAAATCCACCATTGCATGAGTCCCACACTACCGCTATCCCCGCGGTGTGCGTAAATGCATTTCCCGTCCCTCCTAAAAAAAAAAAAAACAAAAAAACTACTAGAACTACTACTACCACCAGCACTACCACTACCAATACTACTACCACTACCACTACCACTACCACTATCACTACTACTAGTACTACTACTACTACCACTACTACTACTATTACTACTACTACTACTACTACTACTACTACTACTACTACTACTACTACTACTACTACTACTACAAGTACAATAACTACTACTGGTGCTCCTGCTGCTGCAGCTATTACGACAGCTATATCTAGTTAAATTCTTAAGAGGTTTATATTAATTAGGAACACTTTGTGTATCAAGCTATTTTATATTTGCGTTGACAGGGATGGTTTTTTATACTAAATTTAATCAAGTTTCATTTGCACGAAAATTTTATTTGAAGATTTATCGCAATGAGTGCTCAGTACTTTTGTCTAGTCCATCATTCGTTTTGGTCATTTGAAAAAGTTTGTTTTTCTGTTATTCTGAAAAGGAGGCTTTTTATTTCACCTGTTCATCACAATTATTAAAGAATGATTGAATTTTAGGACGTATGTCTTAAACAATATTTTTTAATGATTTTTTTTACTTGTATTATACTATGTTGCTATAAAATTCAAACACCTGTTTTTATAGTTTTATTATTTAATTGTTCACAGACATATAGAATATTCATGCATTCTATTGATGAAGCGTATAACTTAACTAACAAGAAATACTTTTGTTTCAGATAAACGAACTTAGTCATGTAAACATTCCTGTTATGCTGTTACCAGACGATTTTAGAGCCTACAGTAAACTTAAAGTTGATAATCATCTCTTTAACAAGTACGTACCCTTTTATCGTGTACTTAAATACATGAACATATATATATATATAAATATATATGTTGTATGTATATATCTTTTATGTATGTATGTATATGTACATTTAAGGCATTCTATGTCAAGCAGATCCTCACCCTGTCTATCTCAAAGATTGACTTAAAGACTTAAACCAAAATGGAAAATGTAGCTAAAGACTTTAAATTTAACATGCTTTGTGGCTTTTTTTGAGATCTCACATAGTGGCTTTAAGATTGCGGTCGTAATGCAGTAAGTCGAAATTTTTTTTTAGAAATTAGTTGTTTAAAAATGTTTTAAAAGTTAATTTCATCTTTTTGAACGTTATAATACTGTTTTTCTGGTCGGTGAATACAAACTTTGTTTTTTTTTTTTTACATTTAATATGGTGGATTCAATATAGCGGATATAAATAAAACAATTTCTAATTTTTAATTTAATTAATCTTATATTCTGCATTTAATTCTATCATAAAGTTTTTCCAGAAGTTTTTTTTTTAAGTGCATGGTTTTTAAAAAGAAAATGATTAAGTTTTGAAAATAACAAAAATTACTAGATACACCCATATGTCTTCTATTTTTCTCAAGTATAAGCCCATATTCGATTTTGTATGTAATTTGATAAGATTTTAAAAGTTCTTGGATCATAATTTCAGTCAGACATGGAAAAATGTAAATGGCTGATCCAATATTGGCGGCTATAAATGAAAAATTTAGCAATTTTAAAATGATAAAATAATATGTATTGCATACAATAATTATAATAATTTGTTTGTGATATCTGTTTGCTGAAACACACATTGAAAAGAAATTCTTATGTTTCAAAATTTATGAAATTTATTAGATTCACGTATAATTCTAATTTTTTTAATAAGAGAGGGAACTTGATATCTTACTCTATATATTAGTGTTCTAGTATCCAGTTAGTGAAAATTTTTAGTGTAATATACAAAATTTAAAATGAGATATTCTTTTGGTTATTATGTATTGGACAATGTTTCGTGTGTGCACTTTCTACATTGCACCGTCCGTTTCAGAAAAATATTATAAATGTATAGATTGAAACTTTGAAACGTTAGTTAAAGGTAGTCGGATACGTTTCAAAACGTTTTAGGAATCTGGATATGTCTGCTGGAAGAGCAGAATACGAAACGTCTGTGAAACGTTCCAAAAACGTTTTTGCAACTTATATTGTATTTAGTGTGAATTAATTAAATAAAAATTATTTGCATATGTTTTATTTATAACTTAATTCATAAAAATCATCTATAATAATAGTAAAACTGAAAAAGTAAACTTGTCGTCGACGGGACACGATTACGAGCTATCAGAATATCAGGCAAGCATTTTACCCACTTAGCCAGAGTAAATAAGATACGCGACTTAATAATTTATGTCCGTAGAAAGTATAAGTATCATGCGTTTATATTTTTTTTGCTTATGACTGGATTATATAAGTGCAATTAGCCTATGAAAAATTTTTGTTTCAATAATTTTTTATCCAAATAGTACTCAAAAACATCATCTTATACGAACAATTTTTTTACTTCATTTAACTTTTAAGTTTTTATATTGCGTTCTTCTGTATGTCAGGTTTACTTTTACTACTAATTGTATAAATATATAGGTAGCAAATTATTTAAAATAAAAATCGAAATAGAATTTAGCGAATTATTTAATAAATTGTTGAGTTGTAAGCATGACAAATATAAACGCATGATACCTCTACTTTACATGGACGTAAATTCTTAAGTCGGTATCTTATCCACTCTGGCCAAGTAGGTAAGTTCCTCACCTAACAATCTGATAACCCGGTTTTGGGTCCCAGTTTTGGGTCCCGTCAGCAAGTTTTTTTTTTTTTATTTTACCATTCTTGTGGATAATTTTTATGAATTTAGATAATAATGACACATTTAGAAACAATTTTTTTTATATTAATCCATACTAAATAAATGATTAGTCTCAGAAACGTTTCAGAAACAATTCAGAGACGTTTCGTATTCAGCTCTTCCCGCAGAAATTTCCTTTGAAAATCGAATAACAGCGTATACTTGAGAAAAATAAAAGAAATATGGGTGTATCTAGTAATTTTTGTCATTTTCAAAATCCGTCATTTTTATATCAAAAACTATGCACTCAAACTAAAAAACCTCCGAAACAACTTTGTCTTAGAATTTAATGCAGAATATCATATTATTCAAATTAGAAATTGCAGACTTTCCCATTTATGTCCGCCGTATTGTATCTGCCATTATGAAAAAAAAAAAAAAAAAACATAGAATCTGTGTTCAGCGAACTGAAAAACAGTATTATAGTGTTCAAAAACATATTATTAACTTTTAAAACTTTTTTTGTCGATTAATTCTAAAAAATTTTGTTCGATCTACTTCATTGCGGCTGAGTCAATTTTTGAGATGGACAAAGGGGGGGGGGGGGAAGGTCCACT
>JAPYYV010013313.1:0-16754 GCA_030522625.1 Copidosoma aretas
TTAAACTAGACGTGTAATACACCTCTCTGAACAAGTATCAAGATCACTCAGGTGATGTCAGTTGTCCATAGGGATACCAAGATCACTCAGGTGATGTCCAATGTTCATAGGGATATATAGTATATATATAATATAACTAATCGGTGCATTGCCTGAGTTCTTCCTAGGTGTCTACGTGTAAACACCAGGACTGACTCTTGCACACCTCCTCCTCACGTTGTCCGTCACGTAAGAGAAACAGTTAATCGATCCCTGAAGGAAAAAAGCGAAAGAAAACATCGAGGCAAACAACGAGACTTGAACAGTCACCTATCCAAGTACTTACCGAGCTAAACGCTGCTTGACTTTGGTGATCGACAAAACTGCAGTTCTACCGCGGCGCGACCGTGTCGGCTCGTAAAAAAGTTGCTGTGAAGTAGCAGAAAGCCCATATATATATACATGGGGATGCATGTCTGTACATACCGATGTATACATAGGTTGGTGTAAAGTCATTTGATGTATTCAAGAAAGCGTCATCTATTCTGAGTATTACACCGTATATCGCCTTTCATATGCACCACGAGAGTCAGTGAGAAAGCCTTAGGTCTCATGTCTCTAACTTTCGGCTTCACCTCATACTCGAGGTGCTGAAGAACCAAAAACGCTAAAAGTCATGGACTTTTTTATTCAATCAAAATCAGTCTTAAAGTTACAAGAAAAATTCAAAAACAAACTCCTAAAGTCTGGACATTGAGCGAGGTAGGGCGCATCGTTTTTATTGTAAGATGACTTTTTCCGCATTCTAACCTCAAAATAGCACCTACGCCGCTACATTTAAAGTTCTGAGGCGGAACAAATTATTCTGTCCGCGTTTGCAAAGACTCTTCTACAAACCTTGGTATGGTCCTCTTCTTTGGCTCATGCGGTAAACCTTTTGGATCGTCGATAAGGCCTATTTGAACCCGGACAAAAATGTACTATTTTCAGCTTTTTTTTTTATTACTGTAGATTAACTTGAAAACTATTACCTACAGAGAAAAATTATGCAAGTAAAAATTGTTTAGCTAATGATTATGCGTAAGTGAAAAGTATTTACTAAAATTTTTTTCGCAATATTGTGCTGTAAGAAGACGTGATCCGCAATAATTGTAGTGTAGAAAAATGATTTTCCCGCACAATGTGCGGCAAAGGTGTGCGGCGCAGAATTTTGCCGCAGTGCGTGAAAAAGGTGTATGGCAAAGATGTATCCGCACTCCTTTGCCCTACAGTGCGTGAAAAAATCTATGCCACACACCGAAAAATCCACGTCTTACACCAAAATTTTTTTGTAACAGATTAAGATTTTCAAAAAAATTAGCACAACACTATTCTAAGTATCTTTTCGAATCTTGTGTAATCACCTAATATATAAAGGTGATAATCATTTTAACTTTAAGGTTCATATAAAGTTGATTGAGTTTTATAGGGAGATTATAAGTGCCCGGCTTAGGGGAAAGATGTGCAAGTTTGATATCATGCTAGCACATCCGCCTAAATTTGTCGATAATCTGACTCTACAAAATTAAAAATTTCACTACAAATTTGCTACAATTTAGATACAAATTATGGACTGTTGTAAATGATGCAAAATTAATTTGGTGTGATTTTGTCGATTTTGGCACCTCGAAACACCCCCAAATTTGGTAGGGGTGGTTTTTTTACTTACCTGCATACGCTTATCTAAATGCAACAAATTAGCTACAAAATTTTATGCCCTTTTGTCCTTACACGAGCTTAGCATAGAGAGAAAATGTTCTAGCTTCATTCCAAGCTGGCCCATCCGTGCGTATTTGGCGATATAAGGGACGTACAAAATTAATTTTTTCACTAATAATTTACAACAAATAAGCTACAAATAATATGATTAAGTAGAGGCCTTAAAATGAATTTGGTAGCATTTTGTCGATTTTGGCCCCTTGGAACACCCCTAAATTTAGCAGGGGCGGTTTTTTGACTTATCTGCACATGTTTATCTTAAAGCTACAAATTAGTTGCAGAGTAACATGCCTTTTTTGCTTCTATACGGGCCTAGCAAATCGAGAAGATGTGCTAGCTTGATATCAATCTGGCATATTCGTGCGTATTTAGCGATAGAAAGGACCTACAACATTTATTTTTTCACAACAAATTTACTACAAATTAGCTACAAATTATAGACTGTTTTGAGTGACTTAAAATTAGTTTTGTATTTTTGTCGATTTTTTCTGACCGGGGCACCCCTTATCTTCACCGGGGTAGTTTTTGGACTGATTGTTCCTAGTGCATCTTAAAGCTACAAGTTAACTACAAAAAATCCCGTTTTTTCTATGACCATATGTGCCCGGCATAGAGGGAAGATGTGCTAGCTTTATGTTAAGCTGGCACATCTGAGCGTACTTGGCGATAGAAGAGGCCTACAGACTAAACTTTTTCACTACAAATTTACTGCAAATTAGCTACATACAACATGATCTTTTAGAGACTTTAAAAGTACTTTGATGGCACTTTGCCGATTTCGACACCTTGAAATACACCATAATTTTGAAGAGGTGGCTTTTTGACTTACCTACACACAAAAATCTTAAGGCTACACATTAGCTACACAATATCATGCCTTTTTGGCCCCCATAACGGCCCGGTATAGCGGGAAGATGTGCTAACTTGATATTTAGCTGGCTCATCCGTTCGTATTGGGCGATAGAAGGGCCTTACAAAATCCATTTGTTGACTACAAAATTACTACAAATTAGCTACAAATAAAATGATTTTGTAGAGACCCTAAAATTACTTTGGTGGCATTTTGTCGATTAAGGCACTTCGGAACATCCCTTAATTTGGCAGGGGAGGTTTTTTGATATGCACACGCTAATCTTAAAGCTACAAATAAGCTTCAAAATAGCTTATCTTTTGGGCTCCTATACGGGCCAGGCACAGTAGGAGGATGTGTTATCTTGACATCAAGCTAGCACATCCGTGCGTATTTGGCGATAGAAGCGCCCTACACAATTAATCTTTTCACTACAAATTAACAACAAATTAACTACAAATTAGCTACAAATCAGCTACAAATTCCTCATCTGTTTTGGGTATGGGGTTGATAAATCGATGTGCTACCTTGATGTACGTTAATAAATCTGCTTTTTGGGGAAACAACACCAACAATAACAGTTCTGCAAATGAAAAAAAATCCTGTCAAGTTGATTAACGAATTTTCATTATTTATAAGTGTTGATAAATTATTGTAAATTTGTTACTTTTGAATACATGTGATCATTAAATATTTATTTTCGTGTGTTCTTCTAAATAAATTGGTATTTCTATGTTCAGCATTAAATTGTCCATCTTGATATTATTTTACTTACCTATTCTACACTGTCTAAAAATATTTATTTACATTTATGTCATCAATATATTGCACGTCAGATAACCTGCAATTAATACAGCGCGCAGATCCAGCCTGGATCAACTATTGATCAATTATCTGCAGGTCGAGTAGCATGCATTAATTATAGATCGAAAATTGCGAACACAATTGATCCAGCCTTGATCCATATAATGGATTTATCGTGGATCCAGTCCTTCAGCATTTAGATCCAGACTGGATTGATACTGAAGGTTCATTTCTATTCAGGATCTTAAAAAGAAGAATGTCACATGACTAAAACCATTCAAACGTGATGTGACTGGTTGAGACATAACATGTAGTTTTAAAAGCGTGAAAATTGAAAAATGTTATTTTGAGAAAAGGAAAAAAAAAGAAAATTTTCTAGTGGGTTACATACTTATATAGAGATGGAAAAATATCCTATAAAAAGAGTTATTTATTTTTAATAAATTGTCAAAAAATAAGGATATGAGTATATTTTGTGGGTTGACACGCGAAGCGCGCAGAGGCGGAGTCTCCTAGTTTACACAAATCTGCAAACCCAGAAGCTTGTATTATTAAAGACTAACGTAAACGCGTAAATATATATTTATACATATATATTTCATAACCATTGAGCATAGAAATCTTTTGTAATTTTTTTCAAGCGATATTTACGGGTTTGACCTGCTTACCAATTGTAGTGTTGTAGTTACTGCATTTTTCTTCCAAAACTTTAATTTGATTCTTATACGTTAGAATATTTTCCTGCAATAAACTGAATCGTTCATTGACTGAATCAAGCTGAGCTTTAAATTTGCAACAATTTGCGGAACATTTTTCAGTTGCTACACGTAATCTTTCCATTTCGTCATTCAGCATTCGTTCATGAGCCAGTTTATCTTTCTTATATGTATTGAAGTCTTGATTAACTTGTTTAAGCTTATCTTCTGATTCTTGACATTTTATTTGCCACTGTCTCAATTTATTAGCTATTAAATCATTTTCATTAACTTTCTCGAGCCGAATCTCATCATTTATTTTAGTATTCTCTTCTAAAGAGTTAGGTAAGTCAATATCATCTTGATTTTTTACAGCCAACGATAACTTTCTATGTTGCTGACACATATTTCTGTACATATCGCGCTGTTTAATTAGGCTTTCCAACATTTTGGCTTGCCTATCTTGAGAGATTTGCATATCAGATAATTCCGCTATGTATCTGAAAAATAGAGTTTTTATTTCAATTTACGTAAAATTAGTATGCTTATCAAAATTATACGTTAAGGAGTTCTAATAAAACATTTCTTTTTTTAATGACTATTAATACCAGTAAATTTTTTTAATTTTTCAAGAAAGTTGAACCTTAACTTACTGTCAAATAGATGATTAAATTATTCTGTTGCAAAAAGCGTTTTAAAAGTTGTAGTATGTATGCAAACATATTTTTTGGTTAAAAAGCTCAAATTTATCTTTCGAAATAATGGAACATGCATACAAACGCGGGATTAGATGTACCGATTTAATTTTCCAAAAACTATACTCATAGTAGCTTAGACTCGCTAAAAATAATTCAATACGTTTTATATATAGACAGTAAAGATCAATGGATAAGATAGCAGTCTAATAACGAATGCTTTTCAATAAATTATACTCTTAAAGATTCATTTATAAGTTGATATTCCTAGTTCTCTGATATTTTTTACATACACCGTCAAGATCTTGCCTCAAAAAATATCGGAAATGTCTAAAAATTATTGTCGTCAAACTAATAAGTCCTCTAATTGAAAGCTCTTTATTTGAATATTACTCGTGTATTGACCTGCGCTGAGAACATCAGCCGCTTTCATTTTAGTTTAATCATAAAATTAAAGCACTTTAAACTTATCTATTCTATTATTATTATTTATTAATAGTTTTCATTTTACAGGCCCTAAATCGGACTTAATTTGAAAACTTCGTAGTACATTGTCATATTCTTACATGTGAAGGTCAAGAAATTATTCATAACTTTTACCATTAATACCTTCGCATACCTACATACATAAAATTCACAAACCTATTATAGCTCATCGTTATATAGATTATGATATATTTTCACTAATATCATACATTTACATAATACACATAATTCAAAATAAATTTTTTTTTTTTTTTTTTAAATAAATTAAAAATTATTTTACCAAGTCTTTTTAAAATTTTTTTCGTACCGTTTTCTTTCTTTTTAACCTTAGAAACATATAATCACAGCCAATCAAATATAAATACATTACATGGTTACGGACAAGTTTATAATTCATTATCATTATAACTTTCTATTCTCTTCGATAATAATTTATCTGTCATTTTTAAATATACTTTTTTCCAAATATTACACGCATTCTTATCGCTGCTTCCATTCAACAATGTTAATAATCTCTTGCTATCTATCGCAAAATCTTCAGAAAGGATATCATCGCATATTCACAACCAGCAAGCATATGCTCGAGTACCTCGTATTCTTTTGCACGATACACACACCGCCTTCTATCCTCGCTAAACAATACTTGTTTCCAAACTCCCAATTACTGCATCCGACTTTGGCTATATTTTTAATGCAAAATAACATGATTTTTTACGTAGTTGGTGAAATTTTTTTCTACAAATATTTAGTATTTATTGTTATATTATAAATCTTCAACTTTGGCGTTAACAATTTGAAGTTCACTATCACTACTTTTCCACAGACTAATACATTTTAAATTATTAATTTTATATTTAACAACATGGATCTCTTTACTACGAAAGCGTCATTTATTCAAACAATTAATTTTCTATCAATTGTTCCAAACTTGGTTCCAACATTGAGGGATTTAATAAGGCAGACCTTTGTGAGTCTGTCGTCTATGCGCATAATTTAGTATTTGCGAAGCCTTGTTTTTTTTTGTATTAAGTAACGAGGTGTGCAGAAATCTAAACTTGAGGCCTATCCAAAAAAATACAACTGGACCTTGAAAGGAAAGGACATAGCACCAAAGTTGGATATAAAAAAGTACATGTAAGGGGCCGTACACAAACCACGTGGTCTCAATTTTTTGATGTTTGACCCTCCCCTACCCCCACGTAGCTCTACGTAGCTAATCTCAACCCCCCTCCTCTTTAGGCACGTGGTTTCATAATGATGGTTTCTGAACCCATCTACTAAGAAAAGATAATTTTGGCTGTTAAAAAAATACTCTATTTTATTTTGTATATACATATACACACAAGTGAGGCTTCGCCCCCTACGCGCTCTGAGCGCCAACCCCTTTATCTTAGATTTCAAAATTGATCGACACAATTTTTTTAATAATATTAAATATAGAATAAAAACAACATTGCACATGCTAACTTTTCTTTCGTGTTGATTTAATATTTGTATTCATTTTTTACTTTTTAATTTATATATTTACTTAGTTGAAATATCAAAACATTTTAAAAAAAAATAAAAAAAAAATGTTATCTTTAACTGACCAAGAGATAAAAATTTTATACAAATGAATGTAGGGCCGGATAGCATAGAATGTTTTATTTTTGATGTCGTATTTTCATAACCATTTCATCGAATATTTCCAAATTGTTTTATAAATCTTCTATTTACATCGATACTAAATACTCTAATTTAATTCTTCACCATGTTTAAAAGAAGAGTTCTTTTGAAAATAGTTTTGATTCATAAATATCAAAAAAAAAGAAGGATATTTCTTTCACCTCTATAGAAGATTTAAAATCAAAATTCAAAGTAGGAGATAAATCAGCGTGAGTTAAACATCACTTGAAATTTTATTATTAAATAACTACTACTAAATTACTAATAATACTATCATTACTGCTATTTTAAAAACTATATTACACTGTACTGCTATTACATTGTACTGCTATAACTACAACTATTTATATTTTTTGTATATGAAAAATTTTTTTTTATTAACCTTAGCTATTCTTTTACTTTTTATTTTAAACATCTGATTCTTTTTATCTATTATTTTACAATAATACATGGAAAATAAAATAATTGATATAATCAATGGCTTAAAGTCTAAAAATACGTATTTATTTACTGTCTAACTTGTCAATATCACTACAGAAAATTTTTGTTGTTGATATCATTAGATTTATTATTTTATATCATACTATTCCAACTTCGACAACTACTATTACGTCTACTAATAACATTCTTTTATGAAATTATTTTTTTTTAGGACTATGATTGCATTTGTAGAAGACATTTTGGATGAAGAGACTTACATAAATAAGGAGCATAATAATGACTTCAAGATTAAAAAAGTAATAATGAACAACTATATACTATAGGAAGAAGTTGTGGGAGAAAAACTGGGTTAAAAATCACGTAAAAATGAACAAATAACTACGTGATTTGAGGGGGAGGTGAGGGGGAGCCGGAGGGGAACTAAGGGGGAGCAGGGGGAAGCGGGGGGGTGGGACTCACTTTTTTTCATACAACCTTATAATATAGGAATATATGTATGTATATATACACACACACACATATATATATATATATATATATATATATATATATATATATATATATGTGTGTGTGTGTGTGCGTGCGTGTGTGTGTGCGTGTGGGTATGTGTGTGTGTGATTGTAAGTATGTGTATCTATTATTTTATTGAATCAACGGAATTGCAAATGTTCTTTATTATACCTAAAATGCGTATCACGCATTTTCAACTTTTTATGTAAACTTTAAATTTTACACATCATCGCACTATCGATGCACTATCGGTGTGTTAGTAATCGTTTTTCTTAGTCCATATTATGATGTTTCGCACTAATTTTGAAAGCATATCCTAGTTACACTAAGTGATTTAAAAAATTTAATTACATGGACAAACCACGTAGCTAGGTATTCGACCCCCTACCTCCCCCTACGTAGCTTCAGGTAGCATTTTGCTGTACCCCTACCCCTTCTGAAGTGACCACGTGGTTTGTGTACGGTCCCTATACAGTTGATGCTGGAAGTAGGACTTTAGGAGAAATGCATTTGTTTCCCTAGAGCCATTATACAAGGATGAATTTGGACACCTAGCGTCTATTTTGGATGACACAGATGATGAGGATAGGACGAGAGACAGCGAAAAGTAACTTGAAGTCGGTAAAGAAGGGTCCAAATGTACCGAGTGTCCAGTAATAGGTAATTAAAACGCTAAAACTAGGCAAAACAAACAAATGTATAGAATGTAGAGTCAGAAAATAACCGAGCTGGTATTGTAGTGTAAGTATAAGCATAATTTGAAGAGTGAAAACGCTAAGTGTTATAATTTTATTATGAAGAAATATGATTGATAGGTATAAAAATTTAATTATTTTATTGTATCTTACTGTATGAATAGATATAGATAAAAAAGTGTAAATCAATATATAATTCATGTGTTGTATTATGTACTGCACTACATGAAATTTAGAAAAGTAATATAGGAATTGTAAGGACGGAACTCCACGTAGAACCCCAATAGGGTAATATAGTAAATAAATGTTGATACTCGATCATAAATTCTTATTTAATCCAAACATTGTAGTTAGATAATGTTGTTTTCGAAGATTATTAATTTTTTCTTATAGCTATTTAACGTACGTAATAAGATGGTATGATTTATTTTCGTTGTGAACTGAGAAAATACTTTACTTACTGCTATTTTGTATTTTGCTATTAAAAATATTTTATCGATGGTATTAGAAAACTTTGTATTTAGATCTATTTATTTCATGTCCTCAATTCACAAATTATTTTGACATTTACCTTATCCTGTACGACAATCTTCTGGCGCTATTTCTATTGCTTAAAAAAATATATATTATTCACACATTTATGCCCTTTACTTTCTTTTCTCACTATTGAAATCACTTATATACGTGTGTGTGTGTGTGTGTTTGTGTGTGTGTTTGTGTGTGTGTGTGTGTGTGTGTGTGTGTATGTGTGTGTGTGAGTGCCTGCGTGCGTGTGCGTGTGTATGTGTGTGTGAGTGTTTGTATGTATGTATATGTATGTACTGCTGGGACTTCACCCCCTGCAAACTTCGCGCACTCTCTCCCCACGCTTCGATGACAACTTTTAATAAAGCACTTGATCTTTGAAAAAAATTCTTGATATTTATTTATGTTTAAATATTAATACATGAAAAATTCACAAAACAATCTACTATAATTTAAAAGTTTCAAACGATAAATAAATAAAATATAAAATGTTTAGTCCTACAGCGATTGCCAAGCTTAATGAAACACAATTCTTAAGGGGGCTCTTTCTCGCTCCGTCCTAAAATCGTAATATTAGCAGGGTACTCTTTTAATGTCCTACAATAATGATGTAGTAAAGTTGGTTATAGGTGTATTGTTTAGAGTTAAAAAGAAATAGTTTTAGAAAATTTTCCAACATTGCATAAGTACATATTCCCAATTAAAAAAAATCTTAAAAAAAATAAAACATTCATTGACTTTCATTCAACTTTGTTTTTTCCAAGCTTGTTTTACTGATAAACTGATTGTAGATGGAGTCACTAAAAGAAATTTTTTTCTGGTTTTTAGAACTGAAAAATTCTTCATAATAAATTACGAACAGAGCATACTAAGCAAATCAGAAAAATATGATAAAAATATGTAGCAATGAATCCACTACACTTGTATGTCTTGCGAATAATAACCGTTTTCAAGTATATACTTAATATTAATATTATTATAGAGTAGCTGTCATAGCTCAGTTGGTTAAAGCGCTAGTCTGAAGTATGACTGTATAAGTTAGGCGCGGGTTAGAATTCCGGCCGGGTAGCTAGGGAAATTTTCTCAGAGTTGATTTTGCTTGCGATTTGTTCTGAACTCTCTCGGCTAGTTCTGCACCACAGGCCGACCCGAAGATAGGCTCCAAAGGCATTCTGGGTAAATGCGGGACTCAGTTGAGGATAAGTATGTAATCTAGGGGGGAAAGAGAGGCTATAGTAGTTGGGGACTATAGGACAAGGGTGGCGACTAGGATATGGGGTTACAGAGAGTGTCAGGCTAAAAACCCTTCACGCCAAGGTGGTAGAGGGTGCCCATGAATAATCTTCTCATGTTGATGTACAGCAAAGAAAATACTACGGAAAAAAAAACAAAAAAAATTATCAATATTATGGATTCATATTGTGACGGTCGGCTTTCATTCTCGCGAAGAGTCAAATAGAGCAATGTGTGAGAGTAGAGAATAAAATATATTTCATTCATTTTTTTTTGTTTTTAGCTAGTGTGTCGTAAATTATAACTTTGTTTGAATAGGCGCGCGCAAGTTCTTTCCACGAGCTATCAATCAGAGTTCAAAGAATCAAGAAGCTCTTGCGCCCGCTCGCACCGTTGCTCCCACTCCTACAAGCTTCAGCAGCGCCTATCGCACACCTTCCGCCAGGCCTTTTGGCTCTGCGAGCGTACGAATGCGGCATTCTCAGCTTAGCGCTGGCTTGACCGAGTCTCTCGGTTTTGCTGGTGTTAACAGACAAACCTCCATTCCGCGTGTCGCGCTCGCGGACCCACGTGGCGTTAACTAGCCTAACAAATGCTTCAATGCACATATAAAAAATGTTTCAATGCACACTTGTAAATGCTAAAATGCACACTTGTAAATACTTCAATGCACACTTAAAAAATACTTCAATGCACACATGTAAATGCATTATTACGCACTTATAAATGCTTCAATGTACATTTAAAAAATGATTTAATGCACCCTCGTGAATCGCTTAAATGCACTATTAAATCGCTTAAATGCAACATAAATTTAGCTTAAATGCACTAATAACTTGCTTGAATGAAAATTAATTTACGTATATCATTTTTGTATTATTTGAACACATTTTAGAGGTCTGATTATTATATTAGTTAAGATAAGGCATAGTTTTAGTTTGAATATATAATCATTGTATCACCTGAACGCATCATTTTTTAGTATGTAATTTTTTTATATGAAGCCATTGGTACTCAAGTCGAAACCCGTATCGTTCGTTATTCACCTTTTAAACTTGTCGTATGATAGCATGCATGTTGTTTGATTTTAAGTAACCATTGGATCACGAAAGAAGAATTGGACAGGATGGGCTCTTCATCGCGCTGCTGTTCATCCATATCATTGTTAAGGTCGTAAGTACTGGAGTTGGATTTCCCCTATCCTTTCAGGCCTCCTCGAGTGCTTGGTTCTAGCGACGAGTGCCTATTCCTTGTCCTTATTTCTCCCATAGCAAAACATCACTTCTCTGGAAGATGGGCAAGATATCACGCTTGGAGCGTGTTTGTCATCATCATTATTATAATATTGATCATCAGCGTTAATATCATTGCCTCGTGCATTGCTCTATACGACTTATATATAACTCGTCGCCCTCGCATTCGGTTCGCTCTCTTTTCCCTCTGTTTGCTGCGAAGGCAGTGAAAGACTTATATACACTTGACAAAAGTCAAAGATAATTGGATTGAGGTGCAAGTAAATATATTATACAACAGTAACAGCATAACAAAGAGTTTGTATTACGACTAGAATGAATATATAAAACAATGGAATAGCAAATGGCACTGTTAGTGAAGAAAGGCAAAGACAACTTGCATTAACTGCAACAATCAACTTGTTAATTATGCGAAGCCAAAGGACAGACAACCAATAATTTATTTGTCTTTCAGAACAATCTATGACGATAATTTCATACTCGACGTCAATACAATTGAAACGTCCGAACAATTCGCAAGCCGCGCAGCAAGAGAGCTTATATCTCTCCTCGCTCTTCCGGGAAAGTGTTGCGAGAGCCCCCTCGGCGGCTCAAGGCATGGGGAGAGGGGCACGAGTTTTTCCTGAGGTAGCCAACAATATTCAAATATTTAACGACCTAGTGTCATTTCTCCCTGCCCTTTCCAGGCAGCACTAATCGCGCGAACTCTAAGTTTCCGAACTACAGTTTCTTATTCTAACACCCTCAGATAGGACCAAATTTTGTACTTAATTTACTCATTAGACGTTCTGTAGTAGAAAAAGACGTCACAGTACACTAAACTTTCACAGTAGCAGATAACTGGTTAGAAGAGCATAATATCACTAATTGTGATGATATAACATTGTATTCATTACAAATTTATTTCTTGCGAATAATAACAGTTTCTTTGTATATGGGCCCGTCTAAGCCAAGCGGAACACGCGGCGTGCTCAGCGCCTTTTTGGCATCAAAAGCGTTCTCTTAAACTCATTTACAACGGATGGGAATCAGTTGGAGAAAAATTTAAAGACATGAATCGATATATTTTTACCTGTTCTTCCAGATAGTATAGTCAGTTGTTGCTTAAAAAATTTTTTCTCTGCTTAAATCGATTTCCAAGTTTCGACTGTTTTTCCTCAAAGTACGTCCTTTTTTTTTTTAACGTGCATTAGTTGGAAGCTTCACTCTGCAACTACATACATGCAAATTTTAAAGTTTTGAACCTGCAGAGCTTAGCAAATGACATGCACTTCAAGATAACGGGGCGTAGTCTAGCGCTGGCGCGCACATATTAAGGTGAGTGCCGGGCGAGATACTGTTTCACAACTCGCTTATAATACAAAACAAGTAATTAAAAAAAATAAATAACAGTGCACAAATCGACAGACTTAGATGTGTTATTTCTTATTCCGCAGTGAAGTTTTAATGAAAACTATTATTTCATAATGAAAAATGAGCTGATCTTTCAAGAAGTTTACGTGGCAAATAGACGCATTTTTATAATATACATAATTATATCAACAAATAATTAAGCCGTCAATAATAATAGAACTTCATCTGATTTTAAATCATATTTATTTACATATATACGGTTTTTTTGTTATTACCTTTTTTTAAACATTCCGTTCTGGGTTTCGATTTTTTAAAACGGTTTTCTCTTTTTTTTTTGTTTTAATAACATCATTTTTTGTTTTTGCTGATCTTTTTAATGTTTTCTTAATATGTGGAAATAAATGAGACGATAATGCGGAAAATTCTTTTAACCCTACATAAGAGATATCTACAGATTTTAGACAATGATACGATAACGTACCTGCAATCATGACTGCTGATTCAAATCGTTTTTTCAAATTTTCTTTTATAGCAAAGTTCTCTTCTTTAGTAGTGTAGACACACAATATATTATCAAAGTAAACTTTTGCCTGATCAAATAAAACATTGTTACCCTAAGCTATGGCATGATAGTGCCACTCCACTTTTATTTGAAAATCTTGAAAATGGTTAAGCAATTTTCGAAATTTATATTTCTTTTTAAATTGCTGTGCAGGGCCATTTGTAAAATACATTATTTTTTGAACGGAGCCGAATTTGGTTGTCAAAACATCTATAATAATTTTCTGTAGAAAATAAACAGCTACTGTAATAACTATGCTTAAGTCTCCTATTTTTGCATTTTAATGTTTGTAATAAATTACCACTGTTGCCAAACTACACTGACTATTATTATAATGGAAAGACTGAGCAGCGTCTCTAAAAAGCATAATTCTCAGATGAATCCATTTACACTAAAAATTTACCACTAGATAATGATTTTTATAAATGATCAAAATATAATGATTGCTACTTCGCGATAAATGAGTGAGTTTAGAGTTTAGTTAAAGAAGATAACAAGCTTTCAGTAAATTCTTCGGAGTGATCCCCATGGGTTATTAAGGTTGTTCATGCAAAAAGTGATTTTCTTACGAAAACGTCGAGTCTTCAGATATAAGTCGTAAATATTTCCATACATTAGTGGTAAAAGTTTTACAAAGATTGAGCGTACCGTTTTCAAGATATTCAAGGTTGAATTCGTATGTTTTAACACAGTATCTTACGAGCAAGTACTTTGGAGCAAATACCTGTTTTCCTTAATAACTGCACAAATTTTCTTACGATTGTTTGAAAAAAATATTATAGTATAAAAAATATAACGTCTATTCATACAGCAAAAAATTAGAAAGATGTCGCGTGTAGTTTAATAGATATCGCAATTTCAAAAAAATGTCTAATGCTCTTAGTATGTCTATATATTGATAAAATTATTCGCAAGTTTTTGCATTTAGTTAAAAGCATTTGTTTTTCTCTGTCAGTTATGTGATTTAAGTGTTTTTTAGGTTATTTTAGTGGCAACTGATGATAGTTAACAATGATTATTTGAAAAACTATTAATTTACTGTTGTATGTAACAGGTTGAAAACCGCTAGGGAGGCTGAACTACCTTAAAGTAGATCGGTTTGTTGTGTGCCACGTTTAATACTTGACTTCTTCGGTACAAGCATTTTCTAAAAGTTCAAGTAATATTGATTTAAATATATCAAGTCCCGGAGAATTTACGCATTTGATTAAATAACATTCTGGCTCTGGCTGTTGACAAACTATCTCTAAAATGTATTGTTTATAATTATTAATTTTACTTAAAGTAAATTGAAAAATATTTAAGCCATCAAGCATAACCTTAAAATTTTTTGTGGTTGACACAAACACAAACAGTGTGAGTATTGCTTGCACCAGCAAGAACGCATAACTTTGCTCACAACTCTGCAAACTTTTTGATGTGAGGATTATTACTTTTAAATTTAAGGTACAGTTCTCTCAGTTTATATAGTACAAGACGTTTTAAGGCCAACGTTTTTTCACAATTCTCTTGAATGCATCTAGTGTCTCTCATTCCGGGAAATACCCGACTGTTAGCATCAGTTTCATAAAAAGTTGTACTTTTTCGATTACCCCTCTGGATACGCGTTTGTGGGATTCAGCCACTACTGTAGGATCCTCTTCACTGGTTAATAATTCAGATTTATAAAATTGCCTAGTAGACGTTTTTTGAAAACTCTTGAATTTGATGCACAGTCCAAGTTTCGGACAGTAACTGATTAAGCAGCAGTTTATAATTACATGATGTACTCTCATCGTGCAATGTCTTTTTTACGTTTTTCACTATTTAAAAATAATTATAAATAGGCGGTTCATCTTCAAAACTTTTTTTTTGCAAGAGTCGCAAATGTTATCCTTATCTGGTACAGTAGGAAAAAACTTTCTCACGTTTGCTGGTATTTTTCGCAGATTTAAAGAATGCTTTAAATCATCATTATAAGGATCAAAACAGCGTTTGAAACTCATTATTCAAACTCATATCAGTGGATGCTACTGAATGCTATTTATTTTTCAGCGGAGATGTAAATTCAATCTAAGGTTATCTAAAAACATAAGTAATAACTCATACCGTTCCATCATTAAACCAATGACTTGTAAACTATCTCAAAAAACGGCAAAACACGATACGATGGCTATTCTAATCACAAATAAATGATGGACAAACTCACCTTAGAGATCACAGCTTTTTTGTAAAAATAAGAGACAAAGTGTAACTGGTTGTAATTGAGGCAGATAAAACAGTGTCATCTGCTAAAACAATGGTTCTCGCTCACCTCGCCTCGCCCGCTTGCCACGCTGCAATTTAGATAATGTTTGCCGCAAACATTCAAAATTATTTAAATACAACGCATAGGATTGTTATTATTTATTTGCATTCTAATAAATGGAACTTACCTATTATTTTGTAAATTAAAGAAATATGAAGAATAACTATACTTCCTATTTAATTCTTTAAAATGAAAACATGATTTAATAGTTCAAGAAATAAACTTCCTGAACTTGTGATTTAATTATCCCAAAAAAAATTTTATTAACTGAAAATTCACTGTGGAAAAGAAAGAATACATAAAAAACCGTCAATATTAGTGCATTCATACTTTTTTTTAGTTACTTGTCTTGGATTATGAGCAAATTGTGAGACAGAATCTTGCCCGGCACTTGCCGTGATACGTGCGCGCCAGCGCTAGACTACGCCCCGCTATCTTTAAGTGCATGTCATTTGTTAAGCTCTGCAGGTCCTAACTTGAAAATTTGCATGTGTGTAGTTAAAGAGTCAAGCCTTAAACTAATGCAAGTTGAAAAAAAAATCCGTACTTTGAGAAAAAACAGCCTAAACTTGAAAATCGAATCAAGCAGGGAAACAAATTTTTCAAGCTAAAACTGACTGCACCTTGGAAATCGATTTAAGCAGGAAAAATAGTACATTACGCACCAAGGGACGAAAGTACGACATTCCTCCCGGGTGTATAATTGCCTCCCGAGCCAGAGGCGAGGGAGGTAAACACCCGGGAACGATGTCGTACTTTCGTCCCGTATATCGTATACGATTTTTCTTCTTCCGCTGCTGAAAATACGACGTTTTTTCCTGATTTCAGGGTTGAAAGGCCAACATAACCTCTCCGGTAAAAATTGCATTTACTGCTTATTAGGGAAGTATTTTAACGTCCTCTGCGTGGAAATTGCTTCCCGAGCCGAAGGCGAGGGCAGGCAACCACGCTGAGGACGCTCAA
>JAPYYV010013314.1:0-16985 GCA_030522625.1 Copidosoma aretas
AAAAAAAAAAAAAAAAAAAAAAAAAAAAAAAAAAAAAAAAAAAAAAAAAAAAAAAAAAAAAAAAAAATTTCTATACCCTATTCGTCTAACAGTCAGTACCTATCAGTTCATGTCTCGTCAAGTTCTGTTTCTGCTCCATCAATCTCTTCTTCGATGGTATTAAAGCGCGGGCGTTTCGGCAAAAAATTCTCGATGCCAACGTTTTCAGGCGTTAGCTCTTCAAGTGCTTTTAAGCCGATTCCCTCGCACTCTACACCATCGACGAAGCCTAGGTAGACTTTTTTAATATCGATCAGAAATTGCATGATTTGAGAGCCCAAGTCTTTGTACTCCATATTCAAGCAATTCTGTCGATAATAATAAAGTCCCATATATTGATGGAGCAGCTTCGTAGATCGTCGGCATAAAATATTTTTTTTCAATAATTTGTTTTGGTTTTCAAGATGATTTATTGTGTTTGTAGCGTCTGTCTTGTCAACGTACTCACCGATGCTGTGGTTCGTTGTTTTATGCACAGTATTCTCGCCAATTAACGCATCGACGCCGATATACTGTTTTGCACTGTCCGTGCATACGGTGGAAGTTTCAGGGTCGACAAATCTTTTAATGTAAGGCCATAATGCAGCCTTAGATTTTGATTTAACCTGAAATTAAATATTGTACATTAATTATTTAATTAAAGATGTTTTATTATAATTTTTTTTTGCTATATGTATACGTACCTCAAAGAATAAGCCGACTTTGTCTTCAGGACAGTACATACCCAAAACAACGATAGTCATTTGTCGCGTCAGTCGTCCTCTGTTATATTTACGTTTCGTCAAGAAGGTCTCGTCTATCTGAACAGTCTTTTCTTCACCCCCGCGAAAGATTTCAGCGTGGGAAGCGATTCATTCAGCCACTTCGCGACAATAGCTATAATATCAATATTCAATGACTTTAGTGGGTATACAAGCAAATTTTAACATTCATCATCATATTAATAGGCACATATCGATGGAGGTACCGTACCTATAATAGTCGACAATTGTAGGTCGGCTGATCTCGGGGCGATCCTCGCTTAAGCACCACGCATTAAAATGTTGCTCTACGGTGACAATGGGCAGCTTCATCATGAAGCTCAAGATGATGACAAGAGCATCGCGCACTTCTATGCGGCACATACTTCCATCGAAAAACGTACCCGTTGTAGGCGAAATTGATTTTATACACTTTTTTTTTATTTCCTTCGACCGTGGCTTACTACATCGCCAAACCCATCCGATTTTGGCCGACGTCTTTTCTTCTACCTTCATTTTGAAGTCGCAGCACGAAGGAGGTTCATCGCCCTTACAAGGAATTAAGGGTACTTCTTGCAAGATAGACACCCGGTCCGAACTTAGGCAATACAACGCGACGTTCTAGGATGAGTTTTTCCCGAGTGGTTTCCCCACCCACAGGACTTGTCCTAGCGAATGTGGAGCGGCATCTCCTACCCCCCCCCCCCTAATCCTCCTTTCCTCCCTCAGTTCCAAATTGAATTTTTATATGAATGAAATATAATTCTCAAAAATGGAATACATAGAAGTGTTACATAACTTATCTTCGATAATGCATTACCATGCAAAAAAATGAGATTCTGACAACAGATAGAATTGTGTACTCTAAATCCCTATAATGCGTACTCAATGTTTTACTAAAGGTTAAATTCATACCGATTTAAACTTGTACTTGGGATAGCAACATTGAATAACGATACACTATTGTTAATACCTATAGGTTGTTAGTGATCATCGAGTAAGCCACTTCGTCAGGAACTTTAAAATAAGTGGCGGGTTGTAAGCTTTGCCAGCTACGCTTATGGAGTCATTCGGTCATCGCTCCCTCTCTACTCCCTGCTATATACATCTGTGCGCTGCCGTCGGTCAGGCACCGTGACACTTTGCTAACAATTGTTCGTTGTAATTAAAACAAAAAATTATCTTTATCATTTCTAAATGACATGTACACTTTTACTTATCAAACATAAATAATAATCTTGTAAACTTTTTAGTAGCACAGGTACATGGTATGCTACAGTGAATAAGCGTACGAGGCAGACGTTTCAGCCATCAACTAACTTGTTCCTTATTTTTAATCCTTGAAATACTGAAAATTTAAAAGAACTATGCAGGGGAAGGTGGATATTTTATATAATAATATGATTATGACTTTCAAGCTGATATCTTGTCATTTGTTTACAGGCAAAAAATGTGCAAAAATGTAAAGATATGAAGTAAGGTTCTACGATATTTAGTTATCCTCAATTATAACAATATATACTAAGTACTATACACTTAACGTTAATTACAATACAAATAATACTCGCAGTTTGTTTGTTTTTCGCGAAAATCTCATATATCTTACAGGCAGTGACCTTATCCAATCGTATTTTCGGATAATTTTCTCTCTTATAGTTCGTTATTAATAAAATTAGTTTAATCCTAAGTTGGATGCAATACAATGCATGGAATATAAATCATATTTAGTAGCACGTGTATGAATAGTCCATTATTACACATCATGATATCGTCAATTATCGCGCACACTGAGGTCCATGTCATCATCAGCATCACTAATAGAAATATTGTACGAAAAATCGTCATCAACATCTGCACTACCACCGTCTTACAGCACATCTATCACGCATGCGGGCACTGGACAACCATTAAACTATAGTGGTTCAGTTGAAATTTTGTGATCTTTTACAGCATAGTAAAAAAGTTATGAACGTTTGATTTTCATGTGTTTAACACAGGACCTTATGGGAAATATCAGTTCAATTCAATTTGCACAGCAATGACGGTTTTGATTTTATTAAAAATTGATATATTAAAAACTAAAGACATAAGGTGAGACATAAGGTGTATTTTGCACACTTCACAATTTGGATTCAAAGACTATAAGAGAAGAGACAAACAAATATCAGACTAAATAGATGCTTTTTCAGTACATATAGGTATACTCATCCGTAGACTTGACAGCCAAAAAGATGAGGTTAAGAGACTCGGCGCTCATTTGAATATCGCAGTATCGCTAGTACTACCTTAAGATGCAGCCATATTCCTCGTAATTTAGCTATATTCAAGACGATTTAGTGGCGTTTTTCCAGATTATACCTAAATATACAGGGAGCAATTTTTTTTTTTTTTTTTTTTTTTCTTACATTAGATGAATTTCAATTTCCTACTTCATTTAAATTTTCAGTATTTCATGGATTAAAAATAAGATACAAGTTAGTCGACGGCTGAAACGTTCGCCACGTGCGCTTATTCACTCTAGCACACCATGTACTTGTGCTACTAAAAAATTTTTTGTTTTAAGTACAACGAACAATCGTTAGAAAAGTGTCAGAGACAGTGGGCTCGCAAAATACTGAAGTGAGTAACCCTATCTAGACCACAACTTTTGATTGGTAACCCATTTTTCCCTTAAAAGGTACATTAAAAGCTATACTTTAGAGCAAAAACTAGCCGGGCCTCGATAAGATAATTGGAGTAAGTGTCCAAATAATCGCTAACAAAAATTAGGGAAACCCTGCTTAGTCCACAAGTCTCGCCCGGTAACCTATTTTTCCCTTAAAAGGCATTTGGAAAGCTATACTTTGTCAGAAAAATTATTGATCCGAGCCTTGATGAGATAAGTAAGTGACCTTAATTTGCATTGCAAATTGCCTTGTTATTTATTATATCCCTAGGGTCCATAGGATTCCCATGGCCCATTGTTTATAAAAGGGTGAATCCTGTTATATTGCAAATTCTGGACCGGGCCTATATGAGATAAGTAATTCGACGGTCAGCTCCCGGTCTATTTGTGATGGACAAAAAATTGTATATCAAGATAATATGCGTTGCATATGGTTATAAAACTTAAGAATCAAAGTTCATTAGTCTATAAAAAATTGCGTCTGTGTGTTTGCGTCTGTGTATATTTGTGTGTGTGTGTGTGTGTGTGTGCGCGCGCGCGCGTGTGTGTGTATGTGAATGTAATCAGTCATATTTGTGGATTCCCTTGATTGATTTGGATTGAACGGAGCTTTTTTTGTTTTTAGATTTTAATTACAGCCGAAGAAAGAATTTTGTTTCACCGACTGTTACGCAAGACTGCTACACAACGTGTCTTATATTTTCGCTTGAGCATGAAAGGTATTCGCACATAAATCGTCTATTCGTGACATGGAACAATTTTTACCTTAAGATAAATGAATTCCTGGCAATTCTTAAGATACATTTTTTTGTTCCGTAAATTTTGGACCGATAATACATGGAAGCTTGGTTTTCATATGATATTTATTACGGTGCATGCGTATGTAAACATGTATCTTTGTTATCTCACAAGGCTTGCATTTTATTTAACTGAGCTATAGTAGATATACTTTTTTTTTTTTATGCACTATTATAATGGTTACAAATCGAGCAGAAATCTATGACTTGATATTGTAAAAAAACTGTATAAAAAATAGAAAGAAACCAGTTTTGTAAGTGTGACATAATGAGTATAAGAGTTAACACATTTTAACAGAGTATTACAATTTTTTTACTTTAAAGATATTAGGAAACATAAAAAAGATTTTCAATTATATTCATTAATAAAGAATGCATTTATTAAGTCGTTCGGAACTTGGTTTTTCTTTTGTTTGTGAAATTCGTAATAAGTATTTCGAATTTGTAATTATAAATTATACTCAAAAATCCATACAATTCGTTCAAAATGCACAAATAAAATGTGACTAAAGTAATAATCGATTTCTTCTGTTATAACTCTTACAATTAACATTTAAAGCATGTGTATGTGTGAGAAAAATTATAGATCTTATGGAAATAAAACTCTTTTGTAATATATACTCAAATACATGCTTATGTCTATGATGTAATACTGATTGACTAAAAGGCAATGAACACTTAAGAGCAACAAAACTCTGGTCCCGCCCGTTGTGAGTATCAAGTAGTTGATCTATTGTGACGATATATTGGAAGCACAAATTTTATATCTCAATCAACTGCATCTGTATGATAAAGTAGGTGGTTTTTGTCAATTCAAACAAGATCCGTTAGGAGCAAAGAAAAAAAAAAAAAAAAAAAAAAAAAAAAATTAAACAGCCTGAAGAGTCGAATCCATCGAAGAAACGTATCAAAACCAATAAAACAACATGTTTTGGCTTCCTCGTAGAAGAAGCTTTGTGTCGTTAAGAAATAAAAACTTCGTGGATAAACGTTAGAAATGTCTTATTTAGTGTCTAAAATAAAGAAAAACCATTTTTAAAAAAGTCTACCTGTCTCTCTCTCTCTCTCTTTCTATATATATATATCTCTGCGTGTGTATGTGTGTGTGTGTGTGAGAGAGAGTGTATGTATGTGTGCGTGTGTGATCAGTCATATCTCGGAGGAACCCAAAGGTAGATTTCAATGATTCGGGGCTTAAATTTTTTGTTTTTTTATCCTTATAGCGGCTCAGAATTTTTTTTTACTTTCATACCTATTTAAGGTTTTTACAACGATTATAATAATAGATAATTATCTATGTCCGAAACTTTTTTGCTACTTTTAGGGTGAAGAAATATAAATTAGATTTTCCTAATAGATGTATCTGATAGAGCAATAAGACAACTGCATTGAAATTAAATAATTTTTTTTTTTTACGTTATGTCGTTTTTTTTTTAAGAAATGCCCCGAGTGATTTCAATGATCTAGGGCTAAAAATGTTTCTTTTTCTATCCTTAAATTAGTTCACGAAAACATTTAACGTTTCATACCCTATCAAAGTTGTTTTAACGATTTTGGATGTTAAATAAACGGTTTTTGCTGTTTTCAGAGTGACAAAATTTTAATTTGATTTTGTAAATAGGTATATTCTATAGATAATTAAATAGCTTTGTATAATTCAATAAGATATTAGCTACAAGATAGTTGTATCACATATATTGATTTCAGTAATAAGTTCTAATTTTATGTTTAATTGTTTTTAATACAAAAAAATTTTAACAATATTTTTTGCATTATTCGGGTAAAAATTAAAATTTTATTTTTAAAATAATTCCACATCATAGAGCATGACAATAGTTTGATTTTTCATTTCAAATCATTCTTAACGTTGATAAAATTTTTTTTCAGTTAAATAATTGCGGAAGAATGTTTTTGAGGAGGCTTTGTGCTAATTTATTGGCAGTGGTTTTTTTTTGTATCAGTCATATCTCAGAAACTCTCAAAATGATTTCGATGATCTAGGGCTTAAAATGTTTCTTTGTATATTTTTACATAGGTTTATTGAATGATTTGACGCTTGATACCTTATCATGGTGGTTGTAATGATTTTCGACGCTGAAATAACGGTTTTTGCACTTTTGCAGTGAAAAATTCTAAGTTATTTTGCAAAAACGTGATAATTGTACCTTTATTCTAGGTTAAAATAGTCATAGTGGGTGAAAAAGTTAAGTTTTTTGCATAAATTTGGCCGCCTTTTATTTCGGTTTTCTCGATTTTTTTGAAAAAGCTAATATTTTACTTTTTGCATTATTTTTGAATTTTTTTTTTTTAAACCTGGATAATTAAGAAATTTCCTAAAAACTAACGTATTTTGATAATACAAAAAATTTAAACATATGTTGTTATTGGATAAAGTACATTTGCATGTGTGTATATGTATATTATGTGTGGTATCAGATATATTCTAGATTCCTTTGACCGATCTCGATCAAACAAGGCGGTTTTGTTTTTTTATTGAATTGTTATAACCAATTAGTAGAAATTTTTTGTTACATTATCTTGGTTTTTGTACACTTAGCAGGAACTTGAACGGTCGCAACAAACCAATCGTAACCTATAGGAGTACTACGACAGTTTATGTTACTGCCGAGTGTACTTCGATTTTTCAGATTATTGATAATGGACTTTTTCTAAAAGTTAATTTTCAAACTTCTTATTTTTGCTGTAAGATATTTGATCATCGATAGTTGATCGAACCTACTTATTTTCATGATTTTTCGCCTTTTTTATTTCACACTGTTTGATTTTTACTAAACCTATATATCTAGAACAGTCTCAACCTATCACGCACAGAATAAAATGGCTCTAGTCGATTCATATTGAATACTTTATCTTCATATTGCGATATGATCATGTATTGTGATGGCATGACTGTACTGGAAGATATTCCTGTATGTACAGTAGAAAAGTTGATAGAACTTAAAGAAAGTTAAGTGAGATTATTCTCTAAATTTTTCGTGAATAAAGAATCATACGAACAAACTAATAAGTAATAAGATCATAAATAATCGATCGAATTAATAGTCTATTATTATTATCTATGAACTATGATTTTGTTAGCCATCACTAGAATCTTGAAAATAGAAAGATTGTTTGGTTAACAAAACCAGTTTGCTTGCGACTTTCTCTCATTATATCACATACTTACCTGGCTGTCAGTAAAATATTATTTTTGTGATGAAGAGATAGCTGAGAGGTTTCTGTTATGCGCCTTTGTATAAGTGTTATTCGTTGCCTGCTCGCCCATGTCCGTTCCGCAAAAAATATTCCAAGAGAAATCATAACACCCACTCCAAGAATACAAAAAGCTCCATATACATCGGCAAATCTAGCTTTATTGAATTCAACAATACCAATGCAGTCTAATAGAGGGGGTTTGACGCGTAGTACTATTCTTGGCAATATTCCATACTGCCACATGCGTAAGATACTGTAAAATAATTTAAAACTACGATTAGCAAATAATTTTGTACATTTATATTAAAAATAAGAAAATATATATTTATAATAAGGAAAATTTTGAACTAGTTGTAAAGAGCATACGGCTTGAACAGTCTATCATGGTAGAGAACTACCAGAAATATTTTAAATGCATGGCTTTTTTTTTTTATTCAGCAGGTGTTTTTATAAAATGTTATAATATCATGATGTATGCACTAAATAATAATGTTATATCTCACACAGTTCTGATTTTTATAGAATGTCGGTACTTCCTTTCCTTTTACAAAAATTAGTAACATGAATGAAAATGTTGGTATCGAAATGATCATGTAATACAAAAGATAATCGATATTGACGTAATACCTTTAAAGAGCCTTTTCCTACCTCGGACACTTTTGCAACCCTGGTACACCATTGGTAGTAAAATCAGGACTTGTGACTTATGTGCATCTGACCAGGGGGGTCCCAACCGTCCCTCGGGCGTTGCTTTGCAAGCGCCCTTAGGCCCAGGGATCGCGCCGGAGAGACGCACATTTGTGACGAAAACTACTATTCTATGCGTAATTGTATGCATAAATTACGATGACATTGTATAGGGGTTATGGAAGTCCTTTATATTATTACCAGAGCAGTGAGATAAGCCTGCAAAACTGGGCATGAAGAAAATTTTAACCTCAAAATAATGGTAGTCTTAGCAGGGCCAGCGGATAATGTGAGTACAGTGGGGATAGTACTACCCACACGGAATTCTCGGTAGTGTTACGGTCGAACCAGCACTTGCCGAACGCAGGGATCCTTTTAATTTGTTCGGGAAATTACGCATGAGAATCAACTTGATTCATATTTATTATTATTATGTTTATTGTATTTTATACTTATAAATAATTTTTGTAATAATGGATACGTTAAAAAATGAATAAATGAATTGATTTACAAAACGACACCCTAACAAAATAGCACGACTTGGATGTTCCTACGAAGACGTAACAATCGTCATTCTCTAAGAAAATGAAAATAACGAAATCAGGATCAGCTCGTATAGAATAAACTGAGGTTGGGAATCTAAGTTGTGCTAGTCTTTGAAATATATATATATACCCTCTCGGCTAACTACTCACTCGGGCTGAACGTCTTCTACCTGTCTTTAGTCTTAGTATCCAACATCATGATCGTAATCAATCTTATAATGTATGTCATCAAATTTTCCCATAAACTCAAGTAATTTTTATTCAGTTGATGAAAACTTCTTTTGTTCGGATGAATAATAATGATAATACATTGTAATAATAATTATTATCATATCAACAATTATATTTTAATGATTATACATAATACGTTGTGGATCATATTATAAATATTAATATTAATACTTATGTAATATTACAAATAATATTAATAATCATACAATAATACGTCCTGGAGGGGCGTGGGCGTTCCTAGGCTCTAAATGGGTGCATGAAGCACCGCTCTGCTGTATGCGTGGATGCTGCATGCAAGGCTTTAATATATTGTGGACCGGGAGCGCGCTTTTTGTTGAAGTGATGTCTCCTTACGCGGAAAATCTAGGGCAGGTTTCCTAATAAAACCGTAAATAAGTGACGCTAATGATTACGTTGCATCCCAGGTGGCAGCCTCTTCAAGGAAATCCCCTGCCGATCCCGACCTGGTGCAAGCCGTACACATTCTGGGGGAGGGGGGATGTCTTTTGGAATTCGAGTGCTTGGGCTCTGAATAACAACCAGAGGCAATACAACTCTGACAGCTGGTCGATCGTTGACTTTTTCAACGATCACACTGACAGCATGCAGATGGAGACGTTTAGCCAAAAGAACACCAACTGGCTGACCACAGTAACAGAGGATCTCGCCAATTTTAAAAAGATTTTGAAAGAGCAGAAGACAAGGAGAAAGAATAGTTTGGAAAATAGAGTCAGTTCTCAAGAGCATGAAAGGAGCTGTTGATAGGCAGCTTAACGTTAGCATGAGCGTAAAGAATGTCAGGAAGCTCCTAAACGAAGTCTTCGACTCGCTAAAATAGCATAAAGCTCGGTGCCACGAATCCGTAAAGGGAATTACATTATGTATCTGCTGACCGCTTCGTCTGGTAGAGCTTAAACGGAGACAGAAGAAGAGAATAATGAGAATAATCAAGAGAAGCATGCTGCAAACGGATGGAGCGTAGTGGATACAAGTAACCAACATAAGAAGGCAGGAAGTAGAAAATCGGAAGGAACACGTGACCACGAGGAAAGACCAAAATTTCAAAGTACTGGTTGCACCATTACAGAGAAAGAAATAGAAGAAAAAAAAGCAAGAAAACAAGAAGAAAAGGAGAAAAGTGACGTATCTTGAGGGATTGGGAGCATTCAGTAACACCGTTAACCTTAAGAAATGTGGAGCTGACATTACCGAAATCCGCCCCACCAAAACTGGTTGAAACTTGGAGAAGATCTCTAAGAGCACCCAAACAAGGAAACTTTCACACAAACCATCTTTAAGGCATTCAGAACGATAGGACAGGTTCAGTCAAGATCACTCAGGATGATCCTGGTGGTCTTTGATCTCAAGGCTTTCGCTCATAAAAGGGAGTCAAACCCAGGATTACTCGGAACCTCAAGGTGGTAATGCTTCCATCAAACCGACGGTAAAAGAGAATGGCACCAGGTAAAGTGGACGAAGCTGGAGCTTGGTGCTTCTGAAGAAAGAAGCAATAGTGGTGCGCTGGGCTACGGGCATACCAGACACGTCTGTAACGGCCAAGAAATCTAGTTTACCAAAAGTCGTCATCGAGCTGGGGAAGATAACGCGCAGAGCGCGCAGGGGGCCAAGCTATATACTAGCAGAGAAAACATACAAATATTTCTCTATATTATAAAATGATTTTGTTAAATTTGTTCACCATCAACCCATTAACTTAATACCTCCCACGGTCTTCCACAGCCTCCCAGCACCCCCCTCCCTCCCACATAACAAGAAAAAATTAGTTGTTTTCTTTGTGATTTTAACCAAGATAAATCTGGGTCGAACCCCCTACACATCCCAATATTCCCACAGCCCCCTACCATACACTTTTTCTTGCCCGCCACGCCCCCTCACACCCTCACCCCTCCGTAGCACAGCTCAAAATAAGGTAACATTTATTAAGTTATCCGTTTTTTTGTGCTACTAAAATACTTTAATCCCCCCTCTATGGACCATCACATTTTTGAATCTTTACTAATGATGTTTTGTGCGATGTCCCTATTGAAAATCATATCATACCAGGCGGACAATTGCTCTTTTTTGACGTAATTTCAAGTTTTTACGTTTTATGCTTTCACTCATCAAGTCCAGCTACTACTACCAACTTATTTTCATGAGATGAAATACTGTAAGCTTCCATATATGCAGCGTTGTATATTTTATAAATTTGAAATTCGAACCGCCTACAAGTTTTCTAAGAAATCTGTATATAATTCAAGATAACATAGTTAGGTAGAATCAGCTTAAAAATCCTGAGAAGTCCGTGAAAGTCCTGCTGGAGCAAAAAAAAGTTTTGTATTGAAATTTAACTAACAGGAATTGATTTAAATAAAAATTATAGCAAAACATTGTCAGCCAAGGTACCAAAAAATGACAAAAATAGTGAAAAACAGTTTTACGCGTCTGGAGCGAAAACTAAATCTCCTATGGAAAAAAGTTTCGAATAACAAATGTGCGCAATAAAAACGAAGAGAACAACTCCCAGAGAGCAAAATTGGACTTGAAAATCGACCGAAATTCCCAATAAACCACTTTATTTTTGCAAAACTCGGAAATCTTATAACTCGCGTTCCGAAAGGGGTAGAGAGCTGAAATTTGAATATGTTATCAGTGTTATGGTCTTGTAACTAGAGTAGAATTTTTCGATCAAAACATAGTAAACTGTTTGCAAACTGTCGACTTTTTCAAAAAGTCATTTTTTTTTTAAATGCTGAGGAGGTAGTTTTAATTCTTGAAAAACAGAATTCCGGCGCCTGTGTATTGAGGAGGAGTTTAACTACAAATATCCAGATTTTTAGATTATTTGACATAGGTATAGTTACTTTTTGCATGCTCTGCGGCGTGAGTGGAGGAGGCAGCCACCGTAGGCCAGTCAACGTAGCTCTGATTACGTAGCATCACTGAGCATTTTTGGCATTTTGAGTAAGTGAAAAGAAGCCTTTATGAATTATCATCTTCAAATTTTGCGCATGTGGGGGGAAAATAAGAAGACCAAATCGATAGGAAATTTTCCACCCTACACGCTGGTATTTTTATCGTATCTGCTACCGTTAACGAGATATGAGATGAGTTAAATGAACGGATGAATATAATTTTAAGATTGACCAGCGTAATTAATATTAATCAGCGTCCTTGAATACGTATAATACAAAAACTTGGTCATCAATTTTCTAATTCATTTTCATATTCAGAGCTGAGTTGATTGTCCTACGGTGGCCGCTGCCACAGGTGCAAAAAGTACCTGTTGTTTATTGACTATTAAAACAACTGCACATTTTTCAAATGCTCTGAATATTTAGATATTTGTAGTTAAGCTCCTCCTTTAATACACAGGCACCGAAATGTTAAAGTTTTTCGAAAATTACAACCCTCTCCCAAGTGCTTGAAAAAAAGATTACTTTTTTTAAAAGTCGACAGTTTCAAAAAAGTTCACAACATTTTAAAAATTAATGGGTCAATGTGGGGTTAATGTCTAAAAATTTTACTGTAGTTGCACGACTACAACACTGACAACACATCAAAATTTCAACTCAATAAGACTTTTGGAACGCAGGTTATAGGATTTCCAAGTTTTGCAAGAAAAAAACGTATTTGTTATTCAAAACTTTTTTTGGATAGTTGAATCTTTGATAAAAAAATTTTTGCTTCAATGCAAATTACACGGACAAAACAGAATTTTTTTTTTTTTTTTTTTTTTTTTTTTTTTTTTTTTTTTTTTTTTTTTTTTTTTTTTTTTCTTTCTTATTTTTTTTTTTTTTTTTTTTTTTTTTTTAATTTGTACACCAACTTTACTTGATTTTTACGGGCACTCTCTACCGCCATGGTGTGAAAGGTGATGGTCCTAATCCCAACTATATGACCCTTTTTTACCCTAGTCCCCGTAGTAACCTATAACTCATAACCCTTTGTCCAATCTTCCCCAACTAATTTTTACCCTCTCTTTCCATCCCTGGATGCGACATTTCCCCAAGTAGTCCCACACCTACCCACAGCGCTCACGAAGCCTACCTCCGGATCGCCCTGTGATGCAGAACTAGCCGCGAGACTTGGAAACAAATTCCATCCAGATACAACTCTGAAACAGTTTCCGAGTTGACCCGACCGGGATTCGAACCCACCCCTCACTTAAACAGCCTTACTGAGATTGGTCAAGACTTGCGCCGTAGCCAACTGAGCTACGACTGCTCCCTTGCCAAAAAGCTTATTCTACCTAACTATAGCATCAATACAAGAACACTTATACTTATAAATAAGTACAGGAATATGAATATGATGTTGCCTACGTTAGGGTGGAAAATCCGTGGACCTACATAGTCAAATGCGTGTAATGTGTCAGTTTGCATATTATGGGGTGCGTTTGATTTACATCGGTCGTTTGCGTATCGTTTGCTTATAGTTTTATAGTTCGCTCATCGTTCCCTACTTTTGAGATTATAGATAAGAAGATAGGTGAAAGTGTAATGGATAATCTTGATTATCTGATGTAGACAGCATAATACATGACCTATAACCTGTAGGTCATCATGTGTATATGTACAGAATTTTTTGTGTAACTTCCCAAATAGTGGGTGGCGATGGAAAATCCCATACACTTTTTCTATCCAAGGACGAGTACAAAAAAGCGAGCAAAAAAGAATCCAAAGGGAAAGGTATTCATTTCATTTTCAAATTTATTCGTATAACCTAAACTTCTATCGTATATGAGTATTCCGATTTCCAAGTTATATAAATAGAAAATGTATTTTAAACAGTAGTTGCAATATTCTGAATTCATACACAAAATGTTTTCTATTCCACAGATGTGACTTATGCTATCGAACTTTTTTCCAGCCATAAAAGAAAAATTGACAGTACCAAAAATAAGTATAATCCGATGCAAGATGCACATGCTTCTGATGCAAGCGAAGGTGCTATGGTACAACTGGTATTCACTAATGTTGTTGATAAATGTAATCAATGCTTGGATCTGCTCATCGAAGTTAATGGATTCATACATAAGATCCGAGGATACTGGATTAGATTGATTTGAATGTAATTCGACAGTAATTTGAAAAGATTTAGCACAATCTAGCGACTCCATAGATTTCAGCATATCTATATTTATATTTTTATTTTCATAACTTATATTAATTTTTTCTTGTTTAGAGTTAATTACCATATTTAACATTTTTTTAAACGTATCATATCCCAAAATAATATTTTTACCAATTTAAGCACAATAATAAGTGGTATCTGTATGATAACATTTTCAATTTGCACTTTGGCAAAAATTTGTTTTCTTACTTTTGTATTTTTTTGTCCCCTAGCTACTTTTATCATTTTTTCTACGAGCGGTAGTGTAGGCACTTTTTCAAGATTTTTATTTTTTTCATAAAACAATTCTGATATACATGTTACTTCACTTCCCGAATCTACTTATGCATTTATTTTTATACCCTCAATTATTATTGGGATTTCTGGACAGCGAATTATGCTCGCAGTTTTCTCTTCTGGGTTGATATCATATAATAAAAAATCTCTTGGATCTTCGAATATAGTATTTAGTTTTAAATTTTCATTTAGTATTACCGACTTTTTGGAAATCATTGGATATATTTCGCATGGTTTGATAAAACTTAATGAATCCATATTTTCAGCTATAGCATCTAATTGAAACAATTTATTATTCGTGATTTCTTTTAATCTTTTAAACATTTTATTCTTTTGGCGCTTTTTAACATTGATTGATTGTTTATTAATATTTTTATATAATATAGTTCGTTGAAATCGATATAATACCCATTCCCAAACAATATCGACTTTGTCCACTGGGGAGTCTTTGAAACGGATTGAGGTTAATTTACGCAACGCGTATCCCCATGTATTTACCTCAACACCACTTCGTTTTTTGATTTGTTATCATCCAATAAATCACTCAACATTTCATTTGATTGTTCATTTTGACTTTGTTTTCGTGTAAAACTGATATTTCTATTATTATTAGGATTCTTCTTTTTTGCATCATTGACATCAATATTCGCATCAGTACTTGTGGCCCCAGAAGGATGAAATGCAATTTGATTTGATTTCCAAGGACGCGTATTATGATTCAAGTTTTGCAAATTTTGGGTCATCCCAGTCGTAGGTGTATTTTGTGGATATTGCTGGACATTAGGCTGATTAATTTGTTGATTGTATGGTGTTAAAGTTGGTCGATTTTGTTAATTAAACGCTTGAAATTGCTCATTTGATAATTGTTTTACTTCACGTGTATTCTCATTCCGCGAGCCTTGATTATGCGACCTACGATCATCGCCGTCAAAATCTGCCAACAAATTAATTAAATTTTCAACTGTTTCCTCCTTATCACACATTACAGCTTGCCTGACAGCCCGATCCAAATGACCCGCTATTTGCAATAAAAAATTTTTATCGCCCGAGAAAATTCCCAAGTCACGAGCAAATCCCAAAATTTGAGTGGCATATTCAACTCGTGTGAACTTCATATTAGCATTATATCTATCAAACTCAATCTTTCGCTTTAATATACGTTGAACACTCGCGTTCCAGTATCGGTCTTGAAATCTTTCTGCAAATTGCCCGAAATTTTTCACATATTGTTCCCTCAAATACCACCAATCCTTTGCCGCATCAACGCAACATCCAGCCAATATACATGGTAATTCTTCATCAGATGGACATAGACAATTTAAGTATTGTTCTAATTCCGATAAAAATTTTATTGGTCGTTCATTTTCAAGACCATGAAATTTTGGAATCGTTAAAGAAACTTTTTGCGTATTACTTATTCCCGAAGTTGATATACGAGTAATTTTTGTATTAATTGTTTTAATAGTTTCATTAAGATTTGCAATGGCTTGATCTTGATTTTTTTGAATTCCATCTACTCCATCGTGTAAGTTGTTCGCATTTCTGGCAAATCCTCTTTCAAACTGATATTATGATCAAAATAATTTAGACGATCAGTCATAACATTAACATTATTCGTAATTTCACCAATTGTATTGGCTTGTTTTTGAAAATTTCGAATTAAAGCCTTTTGGTAGCTTATAATCTTTGCCAGAGTTTCTTTTTCTTGTAAACGTTCTAAATCAAAATCATTTATCGCTTGTTGTAAAATGTTTATCTTCCCTTGTAATTCATCATATTGATCATTACAATTACATTTATCAGCGTTCGAAATATCTAAGGCCTGAATTCGCTGATCAAATACCAAATTTCCTTTAAAAATGGATTTTATATCATCATGTACGGCTATCCGCCAGGAATTTTGATCGCTTACTTCTATGTCATCACCTGCAAGACTTTCACTTTGCTCAGTAATCCTATTTAAAAACAAACCAGTACGTCGACGATGATTCATGGTAACAATCTAGTAGTGTATTATGTAGTGTTATTGTTTAACCCTTATAACACAACGCGTTATTTGACTTTACTGTCGTTACTTATGTTCTGAAAATACGTATGCTACAACAGCTATTGAAAACATGTGAGATCAAAAACTTCCATTTAAAGTAATATTGACTAAGTAAGTATCTGTGATACATTAGAAGAAGCGAGAGAAATTTCTTAAATTTGTGATTTGACATCATTTTTAATCTATCCAATTCATTTTTCAGTTTCCTGATATCATTTTCAAGTTCTTTAATTTTATTAACATTAAAGTTCAATTACGGAAGACACTAAACATCGCGTCCCTTTTCATATACTATCAATCAACTTCCATGTACCTTTTTGCACGATTTGCCCATATGTAATAACTCGCAGTCCCACGTTCGAGCGCCATAAAAGTGTATATGTAACGCTCCGGACAGTATTATTCCTTCCGGAAGTACATCTGAGCATGAGATAAAGTATATATGTACATATTTATACATTAAATTAATTGAATGAATCAATCCATGGATCTACGAGTTTACTAAATGCGTGCAAAGCTATGTAATGTTCTTCATCTCTCCAAATTATATTTAAAATTATTGGATAATAAATCATGTGTGTCTTATAACTAATTTTATAATCCCTT
>JAPYYV010013317.1:0-10456 GCA_030522625.1 Copidosoma aretas
TTCTCTTTTCCTGTCTGCTATTATTTTTATTTCATCTGTTTTCTTTTTCCCTCTTTCCATGGCAATGGGTGCTTTATATTTTTTTTTTTTTCATTGCAGATTCTACAGTCTATCAATTAAAAAACTTCTTAACTCTCCTGTTTTTTTTTTGCATTATTTTTCTCTCTCTGCTTTTTTCTTTTTTTTTACATTTTACAGATGACTGAAATGTCAATTACCATATAGTTTTTTTATATTTTCTGATTAACAAAAGTCTTCCTTTCCTTTGTAAAATTATCTTTGATTTTGTCAAGTTTATTTTCCTTCGTTGTATTTTTTATAAATCCTATCGTTTCCCAATCCTCCACTTTTTCATGCACAACTTCAATTCCTTTGTCTATTTTGTATTATTATTATTGATTAGGTCCGTTAATTCTAACAAAAGTAAAAATCGATAGATTTTGACCTGCTCTTCATGATTATGCTATTATTTTTTGCTCAAAAAACTTTTTTTGTGTTGAAATATGTCTTTGAATTTTTTGTTGTTTCCCTGAAATTCGCCAAAGTTTTGAAAAATAAAATTAACACGAATCAAAAGAGCTATACTCGGACCACACCTCCAAAAATTTTTAGAGTTGGAGAGCAAGAAATGCGTAAACGATAACCAAATAAAGACGTTGACATTGGGTCAGCCACCCTTGACAGACAACTATATAGTTATAGTACAAACTGTAGACTCACTGATAACTACTTGACATTCATCAAAACAAAGTTTACGTTATTTATAAGTAAAGGTCATAAACTTTACTTGATCCGCTGGATAGTTCACGAACAATGGAATTTGCAACTTAAAGGACGTTAAAGTTTCAATTTGTTCGAAAACTTCTTTAAGGATCGTATATAACTGTATTTGATTTTACATACTGACATAATCGTATCTTTCATTATTTAGTCATACAAACTATGATCATATTGTATTAAACTAACATTTTGCAATAAAAACGATTTAAAGCTCAATTGCATGTTTTTTATCTCTTAGTTTTATTGCAATTAGACAATTGTCTTAATTTGATTGAATTACTTAAATTTTTATGAAAATTTTTATTAAAAAAAAGTTATTGTGCGACCAATTGTTGCGGGAATACCTTTTTTTTAAAAATAATTACTGTTAATTTTGTTCATCAAAAAAAAAACCTTAAACAGAAGTATATTATGTTTGAAGAGCTATATTTTTAAAGGAGTAATTTTGCAACTGTTTATGGCTTTTTGTATTATTTCTATGACGAATTATTATACACAATGTTTTCCCGTACTGTTTTAAAAGTTTATTCCAATTTCCAGAAAATGTTTCATTTTCTAAATTAACAAATATTATAATTCAAAATATAACCACACCACCTTCGATACATCGCTGTGGATTATTCTCTATGTGTTAGCACCATTATAAATACTTATATATTTTTGTTAAATGAACATTAACTCCTATCATGTATATTACGTATAATTGCCGAATTTGTTTTTTTTTTGGAATGAATAAAGAATGTTTTTAATAATAAAATATTAACTGTATGTTGTCTATATGATAACATCTTTACTACTACTTAATAAAATACAATTCCTTCGTAAATACTTGCATTATAATTTTAAAATATTCAATACGTGTGCGTTGCGTTTGAACAAAAAAAAAATATTTTCTGCAACTACATTTCTAATACTACCAATTGATCAATATTCTACGGTCTATTTGTAATTTTTCCATTTTCATCCATATTATGCGAGGTTCCATCTGAAAGCTTAGAATATTTACTATAATACAGTAAGTGTTTTTATAAAATTTAAATATTTATTTAAATGTAACATATCGCACCTTATGGAGAAATTATTTATTTGATTGAATTAACATTATTTGATTGGAATAAATATTTATTTTATTTGAGTACATATTTATTTGTTCACATTCGTATAAACGTTTATTTGGATTAAAGAAATTTTTTTTCAGTGTACAGTCATAGACGCAAGAGTCTCATTAAATTTGAGATGTTTTCTATGTTATGCAAGACAAATAAACATAATCAAGTTGTGAGAGACATCATGTACATATAATTGTATACGAGATACAAAAAAAGCCGAAAAATTGATTTTTTTAAGTCATCATATTATTAAAGTTTTGTTTATTTGAAATAATATATATATAGTTTCATCGTCCCCCAAATTTTTTAAATCAATTTTATAGTAAAAAATCATGAGAAATCTAATGAAGATAATCATTTGAAATAAAAGTTGTTATGCGTGGTCAAAAATGTGTGTTTTTTTTTTTAAATAACTCATTTCTGATTACTCAAAATTAATTTTTATTAATTAAAAATATTTTCATCGTAAAATTCAGAAAATTTTATGTAGAATCATATTTAAATAAAAAAATAATGGACGAGAAAATGGATGATAAATTTTTTTCCTTCAAAATTTATGTATCTACTAAAATGTTTGGGAGCCGTTTTACAGCCCTATCATCGAAGATGGACCTTCTTCGGTACCCTAAATATAATCCTAAATTTTTAGCCCATTTCGAGAACCTATCAAGGCCTGAAACTATGTCCTCCATTTATGGAATGACCCACATTTATTCATAGATGTGATGTATAAATTAGACAAAAACAGATGTTTTTGTATACTAACCTGTGGGTTTGAACTTTGTGCGAGTCAAGATCAAGGATTTCTGCATGCTCCTCGGACTCCGTCTCATTCTTGCATACAATACTTGCATCAAAGTCATAAGACGGCTGCGACATACGCTGCTGCTGCTGTTGCTGAATGATCTGTGTTTGGGACGGTAAAGCATGCAACTGTTGCTGTGGCTGATGCGCTTGCGCTTGGTTTAGCTGCTGCTGCTGTTGCTGCTGCTGCACATGGCTGTTTGTTGACAATTGTCGTCGATATAGAGCACCTAGGGGAAGCTCGTGGCAGAATTGCAAATGCTCCGAAAGTTGAGTCATGTTTTCGAAAATCGAGCTGCACTTCTCACATTGTGGTATGCTTGATGGAGTGATTTCTCTGGTTATTTCGCCAGACTGACATGTTGGAAGCTTGTAAGGGTCGAACCTTCGCTCAGTAGTGATGTGTGGTGATAATCTTCGTTCCTCTAACCCCCGCTGCTCAGAATCTAACAAGTGTGAAGGTAGCACAAACTCATGGCCCATGAAGTATGTTGCGTCACTGAATGTAGTTACTGTGAAATGTTGGTCGTAAGATTCGGGCTGTGACTGTTGCTGTTGCAGTATTGCAGATCTAATTCCACCAGAGTCTAAGCGCGAATCTAGTTCACATGGATTAGTTGACGAAGCTTGGCCACTAAGTATATTCTTCCCTGAGACGCTTGTGTGCTGTTGTTGATCCTGCTTACCACCACTTTCACTATAATTATTATTATTATTATTAATAATAATAATATTAGCATTATCGTTATTGTTGCTTTCTCTTGACTGGCCCCTCCATTCGTTCCATAAGTGTGGATGATGATAACGCATGTGTACGTTAAGACTATCTCTACTATCAAAGTGAATGTTGCAGTTGCTACAACAAAGCAGTTTTTTGGCAACGTCGATGTCGAGCTGGTGCTGCTGCCCATTATCAACAACTCTTGTTATTTTACTCATACCAAATATTTTTTTCTTTCTAGATGGTAAATCTTACTGTCCTAGCATATCTTTTCTCTGACACTGGTACTTTCACTAGATGCTAAGGACAACAATAACAAAAGAAAAAAAAAACACATAAAAGTAAAAAAAAAAAATAAAGTTTGCATTCTCTTGTGACGTTAACAAAAAAAAATGCAAGTCTTCAGAGCTCGCACGTGGTACCAAACTCATGTACAAAATGTGCCATCGCTCCAGCACCGTCGCATCTAATAAAACTCCGGACTGTATGTAATGTTCATGTATAATGGTGCCAGACTTTCTTTCTACTGTCACATTTGGATTCTTTTACTTTTTATTTATTTCTCATTCCTAATTCCTTCTTTACACCGAATCCTTAGCTTTCAGGTAAAAATAAAAATAAATAATGAGTAAAAAAAGGAAAACTTTTTTTCTCCTTACAATTACATCTTAACTTAATATGTGTCCACGTGCAAAGAATTTCACTGCTTGAATCTCTTTGGGCCCGGGCCCGCGTGGGTCTTGGAAACACTTTCCGGCGGTAAATGTCACAAATCCTTAAACTTTCTGTAAAAGCCACTGTCACGTCTAACTGTTCGATGTATGAAATGAGCCTTCCACATTTTTAGCGAACTCACACTTAGCTACAACGTTTAGTGTTAAAACTGTATCATGAAAAGTTTAGTAAGATACCTGTAAACGGTTGTCCGTTACCGCCAAGGTACTTCAATTCAAGAGACACAATACATGCGTACGACAGAGATAGTTGCCGTAGCAGCCAAGCGGCACTACGGTGAGTCCTGGGCCGAAGTAACTACTGCCGAAATTCTATACTAACGTTGCCTTGAATAACATGTTCTCCCTCCTATCATCAGGAATCCTAGCTAGCTTTACTTTCTCTTTGCCCCTTCTTCACTAGCGTGATGTTACCATCTACATACTCTCTTTCTCTTACTTTTGCTTATTTACTCCATCTATATTTCTCTCTCTTTCTCGCTTGCTCCCTTGCTTGCATGAGATAGTACTGGTGGCTGAAAAGCTGAGTCTGCATAGCCCCTTTCCTCTAACGGCACTACTCCTCGAGATGCTTTGTGAGCCAACCAACCAAATTTCAGGACCGTCTTCTTAGGCTATTGCTCTCTCTCTTTCTTTCCCTTCCTATTCTCCCCCTATCCCCTTGGCACTCATCAGCAAAGCTCCTTCTCCAGCTTTCTCGTTTCCCCCACTACCTTTTAGTAATACTCTCATCCCTCTTCTTAGTCCTCTCCTTCTCGGATCTCACATCCCAGAATGACTAGATTGCCCTTGCCACTGCGCCCCGCCTAAAATAGCCGATGTTGTACTCTCTCATTTTCTTTCTCTCTCTCTCTCTCTCTCTCTCTCTCTCTCTCTCTCTCTCTCTCTCTCTCCTTCTGTCATTCTTCCTAGGGTACTAGTAAAATTTGTCTATATAGTTACTTGTCTCGTTCAAAGACCATATAGATACTTGAATTCTTTTCCACAGCTCTCCATGCAGTGCTTGGCTCGATATCTCAGCCACCTCGAAGGTCAGGCGGAGCTGCCCCCAACCACGCATAACAGGTGAGAGTGTAGCAGTAGCGGCGTACCGGTGCCATGCATGCTCGCACCGCCACGGTGGCCATGGCCACAGACTTCGACTTAACTTGCCTCTCGCTGCTCTTCCCCTTGCTTGCTCGGGTAGGTCGAATCCGGTCAGAGCAATGGAGTGAGTATTTCACTGCCCACGAAAACTATGCGGAGATGAGAGAGGGCAAGGGGAACAAGCGCTCTTGCTATCTCGTACTCTTTCTGTCTCTCTCTCTCTCTCTCTCTCTCTCTCTCTTACTCACTACCTCTCTTTTTTATTACCTGTAATGTTAACATGACAAATAAGCCAATGACTCGATTAATTAGAAAAATAAGCTAGCAGCGATCCTCCGCTATTGAAAATTTTTCAAAAACACTTTAAAAAATTTTATTTCTACTGTAAGGATATAATATTACAAATATTAGAGATCTTATGATACGTTTCCATATTCGTAAATTGCACAAATCTTTATGTAACATATATATTTGAATGAAAATACTTCATTTTTGTTTATTAATAAACTGTTTCAAATAATGTAGTTTTATGTCTATAATGGATTTTTCTAAAGTTTGTAATTTGCTCCATACACGAAGGGAATTTATTATTTTTCAAGATTCAAATTTTGATAAATTAGGTGATAACAGGCTTAAAATCACTCAATTAACCGTATATTGACAAACCGATGCGTCAAGTATCAAATTTCCTTTATGTCTACAATACTATTTTAATAGCATTTGAACAGGTTAAAAACTGTTTGCTGACTAGTTTAATATTAAATCTTTTTAATAATAGACTGAAACAAAAACACTACATTATATTTTATTAAAAATATTACACTAAATCTGAGATAATATAGATTAAAATTATAAAATAATACAGTTTCGTTGTATTAATCTGCTTACATACAGATATTATAAGATAAAGCTTTCTTCAGAGCCCTATTATGCACTTGAAATGACGTAAGCTCAGACGTAATGATTAGGGCTGTCACAACTATCAAGAAATTCTCGATATTGTTTTGTCTTGTGTTAAAAAAAAAGACGGTATCAAGACGAGATACAAAAAAAACAATTAAGACAAAAACGAGAGATGCGAATTAAGGACGTTTGGGAGTAATTATAAAATGCAGAGAATACAATGATATTGATTTTGTTGATGGTCTGGAATACGTAAAACTTATATGAATTTTTTCAATTATTGTTTCAGGTCATTTTAAAAAGAATAATACAAATGAAAATAAGTGTGATACCATAGCCTCTTATGGAACGTAACCTCGATTTATCGTTTACATGGACAAATATTTTTGGAAAATGCAAAGATATTAAAAAAAACCATACCCACGAATAAAGTATTGTTTCAAGATTCACTCAGTAAAATTTAAAGTCATGTTATAGTGCATTTTAAACAATGCCAACGCTAAATGTAAGGAAAATATTTAGTTCGTAGGGTGCAAGAGGGGGTGCGTGGTACAGAGGGCGAAGCTGCGCGGGCCGGGGGGACTCCCCGTGTTCCTCGCCTCGCTGAATGATAATGCTGAACCTCCTTAAGAAACTCATATAATCGAGATAACTTACTCAAGATCTTGAATTCATCGATCTTGTGTTCTTTTATCTTAAAAAAGTCAAGGGTTACGTAATAAAGCCTGTTTATTCGCTGTATGATTCGTTAAGACTAATAATGTATATTTTTTTAGAGCTGATAAATTTAAAGTTAACTAAGATTTTCAGAAATAAAAGAAAGAGCTATTCAAGCTTGTTAGTTTAAAAAGATATATTCTAAAAATCATTTAATTTTCTAAAAATAGTGAAAAACAAAAATTTAAGATTAAAGTTCGGGGGTTTCCTCTCGGTATTTATACCTGCTATTTTTTAAACTTTAGTTTTATCGTATACTATTATTATAGTGTGAATTTTAATCAATGGTTTGGTTTGAGTTCGCCCACCGATGTATGTGAGGATCATCTATTGTTGTTTACTATACTATTGTTGTCTAATTAAGGAGGCTCTTCAGCCATGAAAAATAGTAAATCAGGAATCATCTTCAGAGCCATTTACTATAATATGATCGTAAAAAAAATAGTGTGGCGTGAGAATAGGATAATTTATGAGTAAGAGAAAAATTTTAGTAAAAAACTTTCTTCATCACATGCTTGTATACTTTCAAATATCATATAACTACTAAAAAAAAATACGATCTTCTGGGTTGTCCATCTTTTTACTATTCCATTGCAATATACTTATAGCTCAAAAAATTACAATTGATATAGTGATATACTTGCGTGGCTTGAGAGCTTCCTATAGCTTACATTTAAGGGTAATTCATGTAATTTTTACTACAGCGTTTCTTACATAATAAAAACCGCTGCCAATTAATCAGAAAATAGCTTTCCTAAACTCTATTTTTCAGCTTTAAATTTTTAAAAAATGTTTGAGATTCCGATAATTTTGTCAAATTTATTTTAATATAATATCGTGTTATAAGTCATAAGATTATCATTTGGAATTGATTTTTTTTTATAACTTTGCTACAATATAAAATGTAATAAATTTTTTATACAATCTCCAATACCAACTACATTACGCCATTTTTCAATCCAATACTTCAATGGTCTAAAAATTTTCATAATTGTAAAATAAACTTTTTCTTATTATAATTGTAAAGGATCGTGCATCAAACGTCTTTGATGGTTGGACGGTTGAGATAGTTAAAATTTGTATATATTTTATACAAAATTATCCTGAATGAAATTCAAAATTTTGTCCTTAGAAAAAATATCTTTGAAAAAAAAACGAAATCATTTAAATCAATAATATTCAATAAGGTTAGTTGTACACTCTGTATTGCATCAAACATTTCAATTGTATGATATCTATGTATACCCTAACTGACGTTTTATCGCCGTTTGTATGTGTATTCGCTTGACGAGTGAAACGAAATAAAGTATCAAAATAATTAAAATTGGAAACAAATTTGTTCTTGTACACAAAAAATTCAATCATTTTGTCACTTTAATAAAAGATTTTTTTATTAAAAAAATGTAACGAATGTTTATTTCAAATCAAATTATTGCAATAACGACCTTAATAGGGTATATATATATATGTATAAGGGTGTCCGTTATGTACAAAATTCCAGGTTTTGATCATCTACCCTTTGTAAACTCCTCGTTGTATCAAAAAATGAGCATCCATTGACTGAAAACCAAAAAATTTTGGATTCAACACGTGCCATCAGAGACATCTTGTTTCCCATTTAAATAGCATAGGATTTTTAAATTTCATCCTTGTTTGATTTTTTTGACCACTTTCAGTATTATTTTTTCTGAATTTTTGAATCATAGTATTGGATAACATATCACTTGGACTTGATGAATTAATGTTTTTTAGCTCAAAATCTGTCAATTAAAAAAATTTGATTTTGGCCTCCAAAGCCTTCGAAGAACAAAAAATTAGAAAAATGAAATTTTTTAACGTGCTTATTTTGAGCTGGAAAAAATTGACTAATCAAGTCCAAGTGATATGTAATTCAATCATATGATTTAAAAATCCAGAAAAATTACTTAAAGTGGTCAAAAAAATCAAACAACGTCGAAATAAAAAAACGGAAAACAAGATGTGTCTGGTGGCAAGTATATTGTAGATTCAAATTTTTGTGCACACATATATTAATTAACCCAAAAGACACGAGCTCGCACAGGTGGTCAAGTAGCTACACACAAGCACACCCAACGCCTGCAATGCAACGGTCTAATAGCGACAGCTAGCTTTGCCTCCTTTCGTGTGACTCTATACCCTTGCATGTAAGTAGGTAGGCTATGGAGGTGCGGGAACAGTTTTCCAGCAGCCATACTAGTGCCGGATATCCTCTACCCGGCAGCCAGGCTTCCTCGTACTATAGCACGAGTTCCAACTCAGATACCACTAATAGAGCCGGATTAGCCACAATCTCTACTCTACCGGCTTTAGCCCTACTCATTATCCACAAGCGCTATTATCGACCGTGCTCAACCTCGTGATATATTATCGACAGTGCTCAACCTCGTCCTATTATACGAGCAAACGCTCACTTCAGTCTTTATCCTGCATACTACAGCAGCCTCACTCCGGATCACCAAGTCGTAGAATGTATTATTAAGTCAGTGCTATAGCACAAGATCCCTCAGGATCCTAGATCACGCGATCTGAAGGTAAGTAGCTCAGCTACATTATCGGCCTATGGTCTCTGCTCTACATAGATGCGCGAAGTCCGAGGTCTAAACATTTTTTGATACAGTTGTATAATCATCATTAAACCCGCTCGAGACGCACTCCCCAGAAATATGATGAGCTTGCTCTCTACAATGTATTACTTTTTATACTCATCTGAGGCAAGCGTAAGAACGTTGTGTAAAACGCTTGGTGCGAGTAATACTATGCCTGGTCCGTCTTATCAATACACGTATCGAATGATGCTGGCTTTGTCGACTCAAGTGCTGATAAGCAAAATTTTTTAGGGACACGTCATCGCGGAGGATGTTATCGAGGCAGGCAAAAGAGCGAGTGAGAGGAGGTTGTAAAGGTTAGACGAGTCATCATGTTGTCAAGGCGGGCAAGAGAGGTGGAGAGAGAGAGAGAGAGAGAGAGAGAGAGAGAGAGAGAGAGAGAGAGAGAGAGAGAGAGAGAGAGAGAGAGAGAGAGAGAGAGAGAGAGGGGGGGGGGGGGGAATTTGGGACGGGATGTATGTGGTTGGAAACAGCGAAACTCGCATCGACTCCAATCTCCCGTATTGCTCGAGACGCCCGCTCTCTTATCAGCGTAGGCATTTCTCTCCTCTTCGACACGGTCTTTCTATGCATGCTTACTCAAACATATTTATTTCAATCGGAGCAAGAGATATGATTAGCAGAGGCAAGCATCAGCGCGTTTTGTATACAACGCTCGGCACGAATAACACGATACTCATACCTCTCCTCTCTTACGCATTATAATATTCTAGCGTAAGGTGTGTATTAGCGGATGTGTACGCGTATCAAGTGATGCGAGTCGCTGGCTATACGCGCACTAGCTCTCTTATTACGAAAATTATAAACTTAAAGTAGAGCAGATCCAAATGCTGGCCCACTCTTCTACACAGCACCGTGCATATTGATTATGATTGTTGAATTTTAAGTGGAGCTGCAAATGCCATAGTTGTAGTAAGTCCGTCGCAGTCATCTAGTGCATAAACTCTCACCATCGAAGAAACTCTTGTGATCTCT
>JAPYYV010013321.1:0-14614 GCA_030522625.1 Copidosoma aretas
CGGCTTCAAACTGCGAAGCCGGATACACGCGGATAAAATAATGGGGGCTAAGCTCTCGGCTCGGGTTACCCCGGGCTGTACCCTGTGCACCACTGCTGCTGAGAGCAAATACCGTGAGGAATCGTGTACGCCTAAGCGGGCACTCCTCCACCCCGCCCCGCTTGCTTTCTATTTTCTCGTGTTTCGAACAATTTTATGAGATGTTTCGGCTCCCGTTGCTCCTCCGACGGCCGAAAGCTCGTATCCGATCGAATTTTTCGATAGTCAGCTACGAAAATCGCATGCAGGCAGGCAGCAAAGTTGCTGACTTTGCAGGCGGGTGGATTATCTTTCGTCGTACGGTTCGAAGCGGAAAAGGCTTTATCAGTTTGAGGGAAAATCACAACTGACGGCGGGAGTAATTAAACGGCATCGGCGAATAATCCGAGGGGGATAAGCCCACGGGAGAGGAATTCGTCTTCCGAGTGCCATCCCGCGAGAGTGCGTTGACTCCCCGGTGTCACGGCTGAACGCCTCTTGGATTTCTGCTCGCTCGACGGAAAATTCAAGAGAGCGAGATCGAAACGAACAGATTCTTCTTTTCCCCCTCCCAGCACCTTTCCCAACATCGTTCCGCGAACCAAATTCAGCAATTCCCAATGATAATACAATGTGCCATAATACGAAACATCCCGATATTAATGATACGCTCCGATTATTGCAGAGGCCCGCGCCGAGATAGTCGGCAAGGACGAGCGCTACCTGCGCCCGGGTAGCACGCTCCAGCTCCACTGCGTCGTCAAGAACTCGACGGAGCAGCCGTCCTTTCTGTTCTGGTACCACAACAAGCGCATGGTCAATTACGACGTGGAGCGCGGGGTCAACGTCAGCACGGACCTCGTCGGCCGGGAATCGTGGCTCGAGGTTCCGCGCACGACGTCACGGCACTCGGGCAATTACACCTGCGACTCGAGCAACGCGACGCCCGGGCGCGTCGTCATCCACGTATTCGACGGCGACAATCCGGCCGCGATGCAGCACAGCCTGGCGAGCTCACCCTCGATCGTCGTCTGCTCGGCCCTCATGACCCTCAGTACCGCGCTTAAGCTCGCCCTGCAGCACACCTACGTCTATGCGGGCAGCTAAGCTAAGTTTCACGAGGAGGTCTGGGCCTGGCACTGACGCGGCTTCTTTTCGTCGGCCTGGTGGAGGAGCGTCGGGCAGATGTGGTGATGTGTTTTGTTTGCCCCCCCCCCATTTTTCAAGTGAACCATAGTGACACAGCTGTGCGAGACGAAAGTATAGCATGCAGTGGTGGCGATTTGACGTGAAATGATCCGAATTCGGATGCGGCTCGGAGGGGGAAGAGTGGGTCATCCTCGTTGGTACCCGACACGCGTGCATTCGACGGGGTGTGAAAGTTATTGACATATCTGTTTTTGCGATTTCGTTACATTCGACGCGATGCGCTTCGCGTTTGGTTCGCTTTTTTTGGGCGTGGGATATGTGCACGGTTGAACGCATGTGAGATCGTGCGTTGATGAGAGTTGAAATTAATCCGTTTGGTTTGAGAAAGAGAAAAAGCTTTCACATCCATCTAATCTATAATAAGTACCATAGACTAAGCCTGAGAGGTAATTTGTCGTTTTTCTGATGATGTAAGTAGTATGTTTTCCGCACGAATCATTAGAACAACGACAACTCGAGCGAGCTGTAAAAAATGTGATTGTCGCGTACGCGCAGAGCATGAATCGTGGAACTGCCAAGGGGGCAGGGGACGGAGCCAAGTTGCTCGAGGAAAATAAATTTTTTTTTATTGATATTCAAAGTGAGGTTTCTAAAAGTACACAGGTATACTCGCGGGATTCGTGCATGAATTATTCGGAGCATGAATTTTCGGTAATCTTCCGTAGGTAATGGATAGTTTCGGTAAGGCGGAACGATGGTTATGCATGGGTTTCGGGATACATGGCGTTTTGTATGAATGAATGTAAGTTACCGCTGAAAGGTGTTTCCTCGATTGGAACGAGGGAAACGCAGGACGATATCGATGTACTCGCTGTTATGCGATATTGTATAGCTTATTGTATCTACGTTTTTTTTTTAAAGTCATGGATTTATACATAAGACAGTACCTACCATTGTTCACTGTTTTATTTAAACATTCACGTACTCCAAGACAATACATCTTAAGTTGAGATAAGTTTTGACGCAACATATTATTTTACACCCTTTAATTATGATGAATAATATGATAAACGCCAGTTTTGTAATCAAGTAGAACAAATCGAGTTTGGTGAGACATTCTTCTACTGCACTTTTGCGCAACGAAAAATTCAATTCGATTCGACCCCAACTCTTCTAAGACCTCGAATTATGAATAATCAACGCTATTAAGCAGAGCAGATCGAGTTCTATCAGACATTCTTTCCTACGAGGGTTTTTATGAGTTATCAACACAAGTAGAACAAATCGAGTTTGGTCAGACATTCTTTTCTACGGTACTTTAACACAACGAAAAATTCAATTTGATATGACCATAAAGCCTCAAAAACTTAGAAATATGAGTTATTAACACTAATACTTGAACTAAGTAGAACAGATCGAGTTTGGTCAGCCATTATACATTGTGGCTCTTGTACGAAACGATAATTTGATTTACATTTTTTTTATTTTTACTTATGAGTGTTCTGAACTAGTTATAAAATTAAGTGGACAAAATCGAGTCTGGTCAGATAAATAATTATTTACTAACGCAATTTTGCATGTCAAAAAGATTCATTAAATTCGACGTTTAAAACCTGGAAGTATGCGTTATCATCACCAGACATCAATGCAAGTAGAACAAATCGAGTTTGGTCAGGCATTCTTTACTACGGGACTGTTACACAACTAAAAATTCAATTTAATTACCCCAACTCTTTTAAGACCTCGAATTATAAGTAATCGACGCTATTAAGTAGAACAGATCGAGTTCTGTCAGATATTCTTTCCTACGTGAGTTTTCACGAGTTATTAACGCTAGTTATCAACACAAGTAGAACAAATCGAGTTAGGTAGGCATTCGTTTCTACGGCACTTTTACACAACGAAAAATTCAATTTTATTTGACCCTAACTCTTCAAAAACCTCCAATTATGAGTTATCAACTCTAATAATCGAACTAAGTAGAGCAGATCGAGTTTGGTCAGAAATTATACATTGTGGCAGTTGTACGCAACGATAATTGGATTTACATTTCATTTAAATTTTTAGTCATGAGTGTTCTGAACTAGTCATGAAATTAAGTAGAACAAATCGAATTTGGTCAGACTCATCATTCTTCACTAACGCAGTTTTGCGTGTCAAAAAAATTCATTGAGTTCGACGTCTGAAACCTCGAAGTATGAGTTGTCATCACCAGCTATCAATACAAGTAGAACAAATCGAGTTTGGTCAGGCATTATTTACCACGTGAGTTTGGCGCAGAGAAAAAATCCAAGCGATCCACGGAATACCGTACGAAGCCTGGATCAAATTTCAAGCAAACGAGCCACTCTTCAGACTCAACGTAAACACGTACAGAAAGCCCACACCCGAAAACGGAGTAAATATAACATTAGCTCCCGCACACTCTAAACCTAACAATCCAATCCGCTCGATTCCCCTAGAGTTTCAAATATTTCGCGGAAAGCCAGCCAGCAGCTTACCGCCGCAATAAGACGCCGCCCGCTGTATTATAACGTACAGCTCGCAAATGCAGCCACCACTCTAAGCTCCCCGGCCGGTGACGACTATGGCTGCTAGTGCTGGCTCAGGAACCACTGCATCCAATTATGTGTCCGTGCACTGGAGGGCGGGAGGCAGGAGGGGGAGCTAGAACGACCGTTCTCGATTTTCCTGATCATCCGCTCGCGCGTATATGCTGATCCTCTCGACTCCCTCGCTCTATATGTGGCTCGGGGAGGCTGGGCGTGGACGTGCATGCTTGCCCGAATTTATTGATTACCGAATCGGACGCTCAGGATTTTTCGTGGAGGACACACACACACACGTGCAACCGCGCGAGATCGTACTTGGATTTTGAAATGGAAATGCGCTCGGGTCGAGAGAGTGAGAGAGGAGTAGTAGCGGTGCCTGGGTTCTCGGGTAAGTAGGCCTTGCGGTCACTTGAGATGTTATTCATGTATTTGGGTGAAGCTGTTTTTTGTTCGCGGTTCGGCGGGAAGAGAATTTCCCCATCATGTTTATTGATGCTCGTCATGCTGAAAGATCTTTTTTCGAAGAAAATGTTTTACTTTCTGAATACGGAACATTCTCGTGCGAAGTGTAGAGAAACGCTGTGCATCGATTCGAATGACACTCTCTGTGAGACCTTGTACGCGGAATGCACACGTTGAAAAATTCTGTGGGTTTAAAAAAAAAAAATGTAATAAAATTGTAAAGATCTGCTTTTGTATTTTTTTTATTTTCAACTTTTTGGCTTTAAGAATTTTTCTTTTAACCTAAGTAGTCTGCAAAGTCAAATAGAAACAGATATACAGACAAAGCTATGGTTAAATGAAAGCGTATAAGAACATGTGTTGCTTTTATCTCCTTTTTTTTATTTTGTACGTAACTGCTTCTCCTCTCTACTGACCTTCGGGTAAAAGGAAAGGGAATAAACCGATGTGTTCGCATACAAAATAGTAAAAAATGGGGAAAACTATAAAATTCGAAACCATTAAAAAAACAATAAAAATAGACGTATCTTATTGACATTCGGCCACCGAAAAAATAACTGTACAGTTTTTTTTTAATTTCTCTGCTTCGAATCTCTAGCTGTTTGCTCTAAAAAATCATCTTTCGCCCCAATCACTTCTCTCATAATTTTCCCAGAAATTTCTCAGTTTCTTTTTCTTTCATCTCATTTTGAGCGTCCGTACACGCACGGTTTGATAAAAAAAAGTTTCCAGCATGGTCTTGTTATTATTGTATAAAGAGGAAATTGCTCTGATTGCGCAATAAAATTAAAAAAAATGTCTTTTGCTAGAGCTGAGCTTTACGTAACTAGAAAATTCTAGTTAATGAAATAGAATGTACAAAGTTTGTTATGTTACAGAGTTTTTTTTTACAATTTCCAATAGCACACAGTGTTTTAAAAAAAAATATCGAGTTCAAGCAATACGAGTAGAAGCAAAAACAAAGAGTTTCGTGAATGGGGAAAAATGCAATCAAAATAAAATATCTGCCTATATTTTCGTAAATACATCGTCAGTTTAACTTTTATGTAAGCTTCGTTTATGTAAGAGTGTATAAAAATATCTTCCAACAGCTTCTGTTTAAAGCATATATGACATTATTCTTTTTTCTCGTCCCCTATACACACACAAACGAGGGCAACCTCGGAGAGTCCCTATACCTATAGACTTTGTAACCATGCACGTGCACGCAAGTTAATCCGAGAGTGAAATTTTGTTCCAGCGTCAGGTGAATGACTCCAGGGATGTAAAACACTATAGTTTTTTTTCCGTCTCCCAACCCACCGCGACTCCAGAGTAATGACAATGAAAAAGAGAAAAAAAAATTGTCGACCCGAGGGAAAAAAATTCATGCGGATCACATCCAGAGCGGTACTTTTTTTGCGCGCGTGCGTGTATGTTTTACACATACATCAGGACTAAAATGATGTTTTCGACGAAGGAGTAGAACGGATTTTCGTAATTGCGTGCCCGAGCGCTTTTTCTTCCTCGCTGTTTTCAAGAATTTCTTCCCTGAAAAACCACTTTGATTTTCTCGGATGATAAATTTTTCTACTTGATTAATTCGCGTGGTGTTACCTACTTTTTTTGTCTCGCACTAAATAAATGATCGAGTATCACAATTCGGAATACACAACCACACTTCGAGCAATCAAAATTTAAAAAAAAACAGTCCTCTCTTGCAAGATATCCATTTTAACTTCATAAAAGCTCATCCCGTTGTTATTTCTCGAAAGTGCAATCACGATCCTATAAAAGTTTAATCCTACTTACGGACTGTCGAAGAAAAAGAGAAACTCCTGTTGGAGGAAAAAGGAACGAGGGGAAAAGAGGACGCGCAGCCGAGTAGCGAAGCGGAGAAGCAGAGCAAACATAAAAAGCGTGATTCACGGATTGTCTCTCGAAAAAATTCGTGCCCTCGTCACGATGATACACGTACACACTGCAGTTTTCTTATTCATCAGGGACAATGCACGCGAAGGAACGTACATAGACAGCCAATCCCTGGAGGGACTAGAGAGGAGCTACGCTGGGTACGCTCCCCTCTTTTTGTTTTTTTTGTATTTTTTTTTTTGTTAATTCGACGAAAAAAAGTAGACTCAAGAGAGAGATGGAGCGTATAGCTGTTCCGCAGTTTTTGTCCGCACGTTTTCCCCCGAACAAAAATAATGTAACGAACCGTGAGGAAAGAGGTGGTTGTCTGGAATATAATGACACGAACGTTGTTAAGGCGCAGCGTACTTTGAGCGAAAAAAAGAAAAAAAAAACGGGAGGGAGGAAGAGGGGGCCGCATGAAATGCATTTTTTCCTCCCTCGGCCTTCGCACGAAATAACTCGTGATGTTATTAGGGGAGTGGTAGTGACGGGGGCTGCGCATATTTTCATGCCTGGAGTGGCGTGGGGCGCGGAAGCACGCATTACGTCAATTTGCGAAGATCGCTGCTGACGTCACGCTCGGCTAGCAACCACTATTCCACCACTAGTGCAAGTAACACAACAACTGTGCTCGTAAATCGTGCGGATCTGAATGGTAGCGAGGGTGTGAATGTTTATAAATAACAAAACGCAGTGACAGCTTGTTGCTGGTGATCTGTTTTCATGATCATTAAAGAGGAAGAACGACTGGATTGTCGTGCTTTATAGATTTTCGTTATTTCTGATTTGTTGTTAGGAGCAGGAAATGTAAATAATAGTGCCAAAGGACTTTTCTTTTCGTTATCACTTGTATTGTAGTTTATTGCTATCTAAAGAGATACACAAATGAATAAAAATGTAGTCATTATTCCTCAGAGAAATGTAAAAAAGATTCTGCAATTGTGTCAAAAAAGTGTGTGGTGATTTATTTTTACATTTTTTTCCCACAACCTGCGATGTATATAAATAACTGTTGAATCTCACCATAGCAGGGGAGAGGTGTGATGCTGTGCCGACAGCGTACTGTACTCGATATTGAATAAATAGTATCATCGACTTGCCCGATATCGATTTCGATAATTAATAATAATATCGTACTGTCTAAGTATAGATGATGTATCTGATTTCAACGTAACGATTAAGTATAGCTTCACACAGTTGTACTTGTGATTAGAAGATTTGGTTTTTACGACAAACATTTTTTTATGCAGAGTTCGTTATATATATCATTGAAAAAAAGTGGTCACTTTTTTTTTTAATTTTCATACGAACAAAAACTGACCTAGGCAGTCAGTTAAAGTTGCAAAGGTTATAAAAGTCACAAGTCTTGTATCGCACTATATCTTTGTTGGTTAAGGTTTATGTAGAATATTACTCGTGTCAAATATTTTTGTAATCTACCTGACAGACTTGTTCGATTTTTTCATGCAAAGGCCGTAACAACGATTTTTAGTATAATTTTTTTTAAATGTTACATTCATACAACTTCACACGATTATCGAACGAAATACTTCTTGTAATTATCAGTTGTATACTTCTCCCCTACAAATTATAAATACATACGCAGTAAATTAATGTCGCGTATTGATTTGATAAATGTTTTTTGTAATAAAGCAAAATAACGAAATATTTGTTGACCACGTAGGTGGAAAATATTTGATCGTTGAAAAAACTGTTCCGTATTATATCCAGCTAGATTTTTATGAACGTACTGCACATTTTTCCTGAACCATGATTGTACATGTAAAAAAAGAAAGGTGAAAAAAAAAAGAAAGTGTTGATAGTGTTGATAATTTGTTTGATACTTATAAGATAACACACGTTACGAGACAAATTTTTTAATAAACCTACAGCGTACGAAAGCGTCACGTCGATGCATGTAATTAAATATTGGAACCACTAGTGTACGGTTATTATCAATTATAACTAAATTAATCATTACCGGAATCTCCTTGCGAATGGTTCCATGAAAAAAGTACCATATAAATACTCGGACGAAGATTGTGGTATTATAATAAGGGGTGCAATATTGAAATGAATAAATGAGACTGTTGATTGATACGTACGAGAAAATTAAGTATAGGTGTGAATGGGACAAAGGCAAAAAATAATCGTAACTGTAATTTATGTAGAGAAATAAAAAGAAAACTATGTAGGTGATTTACGTACATGTATTCGTAAGCGTCATCATCGGAAATGAACGATTCCCGTACTATTAAAGATCAAAAAATTGTTTATACTATACTTCATTTTAAATTTTATTCACGATCAGGAGCTAGATAGTAAAGAAAGCGTCGAAGGGGAAGCAAATTGTTGAATGTGTTTGAATTTGTATTTATTGATTCACGATTGTTAACAAAGGTCTATCGATTCGTTACGTGTAAAGGTAAACAGCGTAAGAATACACTATACATGTAACATATGATACTCACGATATGTGCAGAAGATAAAAATAAATAAATAAACATAGCATTGTAAAAAACTGGTATTTGAAAAATGATCCTTCGTTCCTCACCTGATTCTATTGCTTGAAATCTTTTTTTTTTTTTTTTTTTTTTTTTTTCTTTTTTCCAGTATTCGAGTAACAGTTTGGCGGATCGGGATGGTAAGTAAACACTCGCAAGCTGTCCGAGCGAAACCCATTTTTTCGAACTCCATCTTCGAGCGCACGCTGATATACAGGCCGAGGGTCTTCGGTATCAGTGCACCGAACGTTTGCAGAAACTTGAAAAAGGGACAAATTTCCTTAAAACAAAGAAACGCACCAACGGCACTATAAACCGTACATGCACTAAAATCCGGAGGACCAGAGGAAGGGGGGGGGGGGGCGATAAAACCCTGAAACATCCGATCATTACACGCGCCCTGCTTTCGCGAAGGGGGAAGGAGAAAAAAAGAGGGGGTTGCGATATTGTGCGCATTGTAAAGGCGACCGAGCCCCTATAATGCATGCGCCGACCCCGCCGGAACAGCCAGTCCATTCCGGCTGACGTCGTTTTTATAATGAGGTCCGGCGAGCGGGAATATCCGTTCACCGGGCGACCGGCTGCTCAAATGCCCGTGGCACTGTATCCGCCCTTTTTCTCTTTTTTTCGCCTCCGTTTGCACTTTTCGAAAAGCAAACGTTACAGTACATCCATTTTACTCCAGCTCGCATCGACCGCTCGAACTTTCGAACAGCTTTATTTTCCATCGGAACGAATGTACCCTCCGTACAGGTGTTCAGCTATAATATACCGAGCAACAAACGACAATGAACGGACAACCGAGCTCGCCTAATGGACATTACGGCTCAGTGTCCTCCGAGCCCCGGCTCCGCGCGATTATTGACGCGCTTATTATACACGCGTAATCGCGCACGACACAACAGCGCGCGCGGGCTGGTTAAGCATACACCCCGTACCCTGCACAGACACACACACACACACACAGGGAGGGAGATGGAGGGAGATCCGGCCAGCGGCGGCGGCTGCTCTGCCATTATGCATCGGCCCCTCCGGTACTGGTTAATCGCCCCACAGGTGCGCCCCCCTCCACCCCTCAGCGGCCGACACGCTGCGCCCAGCCACGGAGGAACAAAGTTGGGCTGCGAGTGCCGCGATCGGTCCGGCCAGTCCATCGATCACGCATTATTGTGCGCCCGAGCGGGCGCGAGTGAGCAGCCAGGGGTATTGTGTACTTGTTGAGCGTGCAGCGAGGCTTGTACAGGGACCGCGAGTCGGCGGAAAATTAATTTCGAAGGGCTAGCGACGCGGAGCTTTTTTTTCCGGGGGGGGGGGGGGGGGGGGGGGTTTTTTTGTTTGGTGGGGGGGGGGGGGGGGGGGGGGGGGGGGGGGGGGGGGGGGGGGGGGGGGGGGGGGGGGAATTGTTTGTTTTTTGTCCGGAGTTCGGTTTGAAAGAGTCGGCTTTGTTCTTTTCCATTTTTTTTCTCTTTTTCGGAGGTGGGGAGGCGATGGTCAAAGTAATTGGTCGGACATTGATTTTTGGATTCCCTTTGGCGGAGTTTTCGAGGGGGCCTTTGTTGAGGATTTCTTTTTTTCTAGTCGAGGATATTGCATTGTTGCGCCCGTAGATTGGAAACGCCTATTCCAATAAGTGCGGAGTCAAAATTGAGAGGGGGGGGGGGGGCCCCGGGCTTTTTTGCTTTTTTGTGTGTCTGATGGCTTTTGACAATTTGATGAAGTTTTTGTACACGAGCTAATCAAACTGCAGAGATCGTTGATTGGTGTCAGACTTCATGTAGACTTTTTGGAGGAGAGAATGGATGGGAACAATAAAACGTAGTAGCACAAGGAAATATTGATTTTTTCAGTACGAAAGGAGATTATTGATAATACATTTTGGCCATCGTTCACAGTATAACTATTTATTATGATGGATTATCAGCAGTGAAAAACACCTCCGTCAAAGAAGCCCTGGATCCACACAACGAGCGAGTCCTTTCGATTGTGAAAAACCGTTTCTTTTTTCATTTTGAAAAATTCAACTGCAGCACGTCCGAAAGGGTGAGAATCGAAAAATCATCGCAACTTTCGTTTCGCGCTTGCGGTTGAAAAAAAAAAAACCCCTGAAAAGCTCCTCGAACATCCATAGAGCACTGGACTTCCGACAATCAAAACTATTTGCCCTCGCCGGTACGAGCGCGATTGGAATCGAAAGAAAAAAAAAAAAAATCCACTTGGTCACACCTCTCGCCGATTCCCAAACGATTGTCCGACGCCGTCCCGTTGTAACCTGGAAGCGAAAAATCTACTTCCGCGCGAGCCGAAGCACACCCCGGAACTGCTGGCTCAGCTGCCGCGTGGCCCCGACCAGCGAGAGCAGCGCTATCAGAACCGTCGTCACCGTCACGACGTAGATCACCTCGTCGCCGTACCTCGTCCTGAGCCACCTGGTCTTGTGGTAGGCAACGATCTGCGCGGCCATGCCGGTGACGAAGCACAGGACGCCGAGCGAGTTGTGGGCGAACTTGGCGATCACCGGCCTGACCCTTTTGCGCAGTCTGCCGGCGAACAGGGCAGGCAGGCCGGACGCGAAGACCGCGGCGATGCAGCCGACCGAGACGATGCCCAGGATCGCGTGGAGGGACCTGAAGTGGCCGGCCCGCTTGTTCAGGTACTTGTAGATGACGCCGGTGACGCTGCAAGAGGCCCCGATCACCTGGAGGATCCAGTGCAGGTGGCTGCTGCCGCGGCGCGTCAGCCAGAAGGTCCACGTGTTCTCACCCGCCAGGGCGACTATCGCCTCGGCCATCAGCAGGACGTACTGCAAGCAATCGATACGTATATTTCAACTTGGTAATGTAGCATTGGGTTGGTTTTGTTTCGTTAAATCGGTTCTATTTTCTCAATAGGATACATGTAGAAATGAAGGGGTACTACTACTTCCACTGGGCGCTAGGGATAATGATCCCCCTCGAAATAGACACAATGGTGGGACTATTATGCATTCATAACGAGGCGCTTTCGAATCCTCATTGTCACGTCGCAATTAATATACGCGCGCTAAAGCAGATAATTACCGCCTCGATGGGACAGGTTACACAAACTTCCATTCATACGGACCGAACAAACGTCGATTCGATGAACGATTTATCGATGAGGCTAAGCTTGCTGTGAACGTGTTGTACCCTCGACCTATTGGAACGTGAATTATTAAAAACTCTTTCAATGTTTTCAAATAACTCGAGCATTGTATGAACATTCGGTACCACGTATGAACATATAAACCTGACATCTCGGAATCCTCGCAGATATCGATGAAACACACCACCCCGCTCGCTTCGGTAAGTTTTCGCCCTTTCAAAATCCCGATGGAAATGTTCCCTCCGCGTCTCATTAACATCGCGACGAAAATCCCGAGAGTTCAAGTGCGCTCTTTAAAAAATATAGGTCGACCGACGGCACCTCTTACATTACCTCGGATCGTGCCTGCGCGTGCTTCATTCCTGCGCCCGGGGGGGGGGGGGGGGGGGGGGCCCCCGCCCGGGGGAGTTTCGGGGGGGGACACCGGCCGGCGCCGGGGCCCTCTCGTCCATTTACCGGCGGCGCGCAGTACTCACACACCGGGAGAAGAAGCCAGCACAGCCCGCGCACTCTCGTGGTCCGCGGCGGGATCTCCCCTCCTCGCGGCGTTTACCCCCTCGTACCTCGAGCTTTCCGGGGAAAAAGTTTTCGCAGCGGCAATCAACGACCACTCCCCCAGCTCTGAACACGGAGCGCTAAGTGGGCCCCGTAATTCTGATTAAAAAACTCGATTCGAGCGGGGGAAGCAGACGTAGAAGAAGGGGGGGGGGGGTTATTTGCCTTCTCGGTAGGTGGGGCTCGTTTTGACTAATTTCGCGCGCCGCAAACGAGTTTGCCGCCGCTGCAGGTAAATACCGTGCGGTGATGGCGATGGTTATCGCTTCCGCGTTATTTTCGGATCGTTTTCAAGGCGCGGAGGGGGCAGGGGGTGGTGTGGGGAGTAAATGCAACTTTTTGTTCGGGTAAATAAAAACTTTGCCGAGCGAGTTTTCGAAAGTTTTTGGGGCAGCGGGGAGTTTGTTCGAACGGCTAATGCTTTTGTTGCGGCTGTTTGGATGTACGCGGATGATGCTCGATGTTTAGACGGGATTAGAATCGTTTGCGCGCCACTTTGGCTGAGTGGATGTTTATTTTTATCTTAATGAGGGCTTTGAATGCAAAAATCTTGTTTCTTTTTCAAGGGGTGCAATTTTTACTCAATGAGTAATTAAAAAAGTTTGTCCTATGTTATTATTAGTACCCTTCTAAACGTATCATATGGTTCGTAAGGCTACATTTATTCGGATTTTTAAAAAATTTTCTCCCCTCGTTACATAATTATTTGCCTTTTAAGGTAAAAGCGAAGCACCAGTTACGAGAAATCATAATTAACTACGTTTCGTGTGGTCGATGATCTTTTCCGCGAACAGTAAATTCAATATGTTCTCGTGCCTGTAAAATTTCGTAACATTATTTTCTTCTGCAATTAAAAAATTTGCTCGAAAAATTTACCATCAGAGGAAAAATTAAAAATTCACAGGAAAAAAAAAAATCCATCTCATTTCCCAGAACAATCCATAAACGATTTCCCGCTTGAGCGAGACGGGGGTAATTATTTTCGAGTGCCTGTGAAATTGCGGAAAAAAATGTTTTCTCGATTCGTAAAAAGTGTTTCCGCCCGTTAATTACTTTGCAACGCATAATAAATAAAATTCTCCACCCAACGGCCAACCGTGCACACCAACGCGCAAATGGAAGCTTGATTTGGATATCGGATGTAGAGTTTCTAATCGAATAGCCCCGTGAGCGCATAGCGCTGTATCAATGCGGGCTGATTTCACTTCGGACTAATAAATGCCGAGAGCGAGAGGTATTCTACCGTTCATCTGGATGTCGGGCTCGAATGGGCCGAGCGTATCTCTCGGTCCGTACCCACGAGGACTTCCTGCTTCCCGAAAGTTTCCCCGGTACACCGCCATCAGCGACCAGAGAACGCGAAATCAAGACATCCTCCTGCACCACCAGCAACGACAAGAGAACAAGAACAACAAGAACAACAACAACAACAACAACAATAGTAGAAGCAGCACCAGTAGCGGGGGAGCAGAGCAAACGAATAAACGACGAAAATCAATTGATTCTGCCAGCGTCCCGCTCGTTATTCGATTCTACATCTTCAATAACACGGGAGGGAGCTACCCGAGCAAGTGGTCCGATAATTAAACGAAATCCAAGAGCCGCCGCGGAGCGTCGCTATTTATTAAACTGGGTCGCTCCCGAATCCGCAAGGATTTCCAAACTTTGCCCCCCCCCCCCCCCCCCCCCCCCGACGCCCGCCGGGCGGCGGGGGGGGCCGCGGGGCCGGAGCTACACGCTTTTGCCGCCAGAAAAAAGCTCGCCATTTGCTCGATTCTTCCCCCGAGACTCGACATTCCGCCCGACCGATATTGCCCCCGAGGATCCAATATTAGGCGCGCGCCCTCAAAAAAGAAGGATCCTCCTCCCTCTCTCACCTCGAGCCGTGGAAAAAGGCAATCCCGGCAAATTTAGAGGATTCCCTTTGTCGGCGACACGTACGCTCGGGGGGGGGGCAAAGTTTCGCAACCCACGCTCCGTGCGGAAGGGCGAAATCAACCGCCGGTCAAATATTTGCGCGCCGGCTCCGTAGAGGAGATACACCCGCTTTCCCGGACGAGATGGATGACGAACCGTCGTATGTATATATATACGCATATGGGGGCAAGGTGCGGAAGTTTACAGTGGACTCACCCCGAGCGTGCACAGCAGGGCGTGCAGGTCCGTCGGGTTGCCAAAGTCCCGCGCCACGTAGCAGAGGAAGCCCACGGTGCCCAGCACCAGCACGTGGTTCACGACGTTCAGGACGATCAGGAATATCTGCCGGTTGCTTATGACGAACGGCTCCTCCGCCACCTCCCCACCGCCGTCCTCGAGCTGCATCGACTTCATTCCCTGCTGAATCGAAATGTTTTTTTTTTT
>JAPYYV010013322.1:0-10224 GCA_030522625.1 Copidosoma aretas
GGGTGAATAAACTTTACTCAGTGAGTCAACGTCCTCTTTTCTATTCAGTGTATTGTATTTATATAGGTACGTACCTATGTGTACCGTTTAAGAAACGGTTTTTTTTTTAATTTTAATTTTTATAATTTTAGCAGCGCTAAGTAAAAGCATATTTAGCAATGTTGTCGCAGAATGCCTTAATCAACCAAATTCCATAGTGGAATTTAAAAAGTAAATTTAAATAAAATGAAAAATTTTTGTACTTCAACTATTAGGTAAAAATAATTTAAAAGCTAATATTCCAGAGTAAAAAAAAAGGGTTTTGTCACCCGTAAACTTATTGCCTGCCCCCCCCCCCCCCCCCCCCCCCCCCCCCCCCCTCCCCCCCCACCCACCCCCCCCCCCCCCCCACCCCCCCCCCCCCCCCGCCCCCCCCCCCCCTCGCTCCACGGCATTTGGGTACGACCCCTTATCGTACGGTCATTCCTACGTTGCAGTAATACCTATATATTCATCATACTCTGTACGATATACGTAAACGAACGATGTAAATCGAACGCATCCTATAAAGTCAAAAATTAAAAATATATAAATAGTGCGTGTCTTCATATATTTTTTTTTATTTGCATGCCAGAAGTCAAAGTTTTTAATTTTGTAAATTTTTTCATCGAAATAGAGATAGCCGTAAACAGATAGGAAGTATATCCATAAATCATTCATTGTGATAATACAAGAGTAAATTGAAAACATCGTTCTGAATGTTAAGAGAGTGTACTTTTATGAATTGAAAAAATTGTTTGCAGATGACTGTATTAGTACAATATTAACCATTGAATATTGGTTCACACTGTTAATCAAGTTAATATTTACTCTGAAACATAACAACATTAAAATGTCACTGTTTGACAAAATAAGTGACTCTTCATTCCATAATTTTTAAATTTATTATAACCAGGGTGTCCTCATCAGAATCAATTCACAGAATCAGTTCAATTTAAATACAACTTCTATGTACACAAATATTTTCATAGATCCTTATTTAGCCAATTTATGACAAAGATTTAGGGTCACTTTATTGATCAGAATGCGTTTTAAAAAGCTCATTGAGTTTTTTTTTGGTCAAATCGACGCACCGTACGAAGACTGGCTTTATTCAGATTTTTGAAAAAATGATCTTTTTCCGAATAACATGCCATAAACATTAAAACTCTTAATACCTAAAAACTTGTTACAGAATATTCTTAAAGGACTTGACAAACAAAATATCAGGTGAAAATTTATTTTAAATTATTAGTGTTGCTGTGATGCTATTCGGAAAAATGTCATTTTTTCAAAAATCTGAATAAAGCTGGTCGTCGTACGGGGCGTCGAAATAATCTTATTATAATAAAATTATGTTATCTAATAGCTGTATTATCTCAGTTCTCCGACAAGCTAAAACCTTCGGGTATTCATGAATATTCCAGTAGGTGTCAAGACACATGAGATATAAGAATATTTTAAATTTCGGCAGTTGTGTGTACGTTATGTTACACCAACTACAAGTAATATTTTAGTGTTAAATGATTTCTCTCATTGTTGGGTTAACCAAGGATGACATCCGAGACATTCTTTATTAAGTATTTCTAAGTATGTTGATAATATGCGATTATTTAATGAAGGGATGAACAAAATTTATTGTTTGACAGAATACAAATAATATCACATTTTTTCAGTACGTTAAAGTAATATTAATCGTTTATACTTAAAAGTGATTTATATACAATAAACCTTATTAAGGCTTTTTTTCATCGTTCATCTCACAGATCATCTTCAAATGTGAAAGGTCAGGAAATTCTCGATGTGTGTAATTGTTATTATATACAAAGAAGATATTAAGTATACAATAATTAAAAATTAACAGAACTACAAACAGATATTGCGAGAGATAATAAATAGTATAAAGTAATAATATATACGAACATAATATTAAGTCAACCAGAAGACATAATTTTCTAATTAATTTACTCAATATACAGATTAACTGTAAGTATACATTAGTTTTTACCGATGATGTATAGTCTGACGTAGCTCGAATGACGATTGTATGGGTTGGACAACAGGCTCCTTTTTCACGCTGTGTAGATACGTGTTTTTATTTTTGCAAGCGATTACTTTTAAAATGATGCTGATTAGTAGAAGGGCTATCACAGTCAATGCTAATCCTACAAATTTGTTAAGTATCAATAACCTTTCGCAATAAATATTGTTTGTATTTTTAGATTAAACTTTATATTTACCGATGCACCATGCAGCTGTCTTGTTGTTTTTCTGTACTTTATAAATATAAGAGTTCTTAGTATTAGTGAAAAAAGCAATCATAATAAATAATTAAGTCTCAATAGTACACAATTTACCATGCTCTTCAGAGTTGTTCACAGATTTTTTTGGTTGATTAATGACCAAATCGACAAACCTCCGATTTAGATCCTTGTTTTGTTGTGCTTTATAAAAGAAGAAGTGTTAAAATTAGTAACGAAGAATTCTTTAAAATAATGGAGTCTTAATAGTAAACAATTTACCATGCTCTTCCGAATCGTTTATATTTTTTTTTGGTTGTTTACTGACGGAATCGACAGTCGTCGGATTTAAAACTTGGACCTTCACGTAAACGTCCTTGTAAATATAACCAAAGGGATTTGAGGCATTACAACCATAGTTACCAGTGTCGTTCATCTGCAAATTCTTTATCGTAATTAAATTGGTAGTCACATTCCTCCTTTCATTTTTCGTCACGTTTGCGATAGATTTGCCGTTATAAATCCACTCGATTAATGGATCTGGTTCACCTCCTGCCTCACACTTGAGCTCAATCGTTTCATTTTCAAAAGCATTTATAATCCTTGGCTCAACTTTAAAATAGGGTTTTGACTTGACCTCCAGATTAAACGAATGGCTCTGAGGATGACTAATCGCATTGTTACCCACTATGCACTTATAAACGCCACTATCGTTGAAATTTGTTTGTTTTATGAAAAGGTATTTATTTGTGAAATATACTCGGTTGATAGGTTGTAATTTCTGGTCATCTTTGTACCAGTTAGTATGAGGTAACGGAATACCACCAAAGATGCAAAACATCTTAATTGTTTCGCCAAAGAGCACTCTCTGAGTATCAGTGGTAACGTACTGCATCACTGGTTCACGATTCTTTAGTCCAGCTTTCGAGTTGACATTCAGACGAGTTGTATTGACGATCCTGAACTTGTGAAAAAAATCTGAGGTAAGGATGCACTTGTAACAAGAGGAATCACTGATCATGACGTAACTAAACCACAGGTTACCATCGCGATCAAGAGTTATACGATCATCTTCATGCAAGGTTTTAAAACTTTCACTCGATTCACAGCTCTTCCGAGTTATCCAAGAAATAGAAATCTTGTTAGTGGTGTATGGCACTTTACAAATCAGCTGCAAAGTTTCACCTTCGTCCACGATTATGTTCGCTGTACCCTCATTTTCGAACGAACCCAACTCAAACTGACGCACAAACACAGAGTTTGAAGTGGCTACACCAAACTTGTTGCGCGCATAACATTGATACTGACCAACATCCTCGAATTGGGGCTTCGAAAAATTAAGAGTCCCTCGATTTGGCTGCTGTGATATGCGGTCTTTATGGTTCTGCCATACAAACTGCTCATTGTTTTTTTTCCATTCATACCTGTAAATTATAGATCTTGCAGTGAATCTATTTATAATAATATCCATCTCAAAAATGTTTTAATTGCATAGATGTGTATTATGAGATATAGAATTATTCGACTTTTCTACTTTTTGTAAGGTTATAATTTATAACTTGTTTAAAACATAAGTTTAGGCTATAGGAGATTACGGACTTTTATCACACAATAAATGCTATTAATTTCCTTTTTGTTGGAAATAATTGAAAAAATAATATCACAAAATAGACTAATGCTCACTCTATAACTTGCTGGACCTATAATTGACCTGACATGTCTGTCCATGCAACTTATAAATAAAATAGTGATTTATTAGAAAATTTTTTTGAATATTACATTAACCGATTTTTATATCACCGACAAAAAAGAAGAAACGTGTTAACTTTTCTAATATAAATACTCATTTTGACTTTGCAGCCAAAACAGGTTGGGTTTCTTATCTGCAAGCAACAGTAACGGCAAGTGGAGACGCCAAAAATCGAGGATGTATGTAGAGAGACAAAGACAGAAAGAAAGACATAAATACGCGGAGACAATAAACTTTTAGAGAGAATGAGCAAAAAATAGGGCTTTGACAGGAAAAAATCGGAACAAACAAACAAGGTAACAAATAAAAAACAGAGATGTAAAATTACATACATAGACATAAATATAACAAATATTTCTACGTAGAAAAACAGAGTTTATAAATTACTGTAATAGATTAAACATTGGGTATGAAAACTGAAATAAAGAAAATGACTTCAATTAAAAAAAATTAGATGAAGAAACTGATTTAGATAGAAGAACTGATCTAGATATTATACATGAACATAGATACTAATTTAAAATTACTGAATAATAAAAGAGTAAGAGGGAGTGAAAGAGAAAAATAAAGAGAATGATAGGTGTAAAAATACATACAAAAGCAAGATAGAGCATTGAAAAAACATTGATGGAATGATGCAATCAGTCTAGGATGTAGTATTAAAGCTTAAACACAATCATACTTACAGTTACGTCGAAACAGAAGCATTAACTAAATCTCAGTTACAAAAAGTCTAAGATTTATAAAATAAAAGGCATTCATATGGGAACAGAGTTGCGTTACAAAGATAGAAAAGACAAAGGAAATAAAAAGGAATGGCAGCCAAAACATAACATAAAAAAGGTGTGTCGATAACACACAAACACATACATCAATACTTCTATGGTAACTTATATTTAGATAGTGAGAATCAGTGGCGTAAATAGATGTCTTGAAAAAACAAGATCGAAAGATAGGATCTTGTAATAAATCATTGATTGTCGCGTGATTAAAGTCCTTTTATACGTTCCGTGATTAGCTGAGACTAGCCAAGAGCGGGTAAATTTGAAAAATCTTGTAAATAAGTGTGTTTCATTAAAGTTCGGAGGTTGGCATGCCAAGCGCGCAGGGGGCGGAGCCCCCTAGTTACATAAAAAATATGGTAACATTGACTTATAAGTATGGATATATTATAGCGACAAAAGCACAGACATAAAACCATCATTTAGAGATGGATATAAAGATATCGAATTACTGAAGTAGAGGTGAAAAGACATTAATAGAGAGAGAATTACACCAATAGAAAGATAGATACATAAATTTGAAATTATGGAAAAAAACATTTATAGAGATTAAGTATATGAGTGGTAAGGATAAAGAGATGGAGATAAAAATGTAGAAACGCTATTGCAAATATTCAGGATAATACACATAAATCGATACATAAGGTACAATTTAGAAATATAAAAAAAGTAAAAATAAAATATTAGACCACAACACTAAGAAAAATAATAAAGGTGTATTATGAATTCAGAAAAAGTAGATGCAAATGGAATAAAACCGTACATCGAAACAAAGATAGATGTAAAAGCAGAATCATAAACGTACCAAAACAAACCACTCAAAGATCAGGAAATGGGCTGATAGAAAGACAGGAATGAAGAGGTATCGATGCTTAAATATTTTTTCGAAAACCGACAAGATATACATAGAAATGTAAAGTAATTAACATAGAAAGATAATGGAGAAAATGCATCAACATTAAAGGCATACAGTATATCACTGGACATTTCTACCTTACCTTACCGTTATATTTTTTATTAATCATCAACTGTAAATATTTTCACCTGAAATAATGGGAAGAAGCACAAAGCTGGTACTTTGATGAATAAACAAAGCCCAATTCATCATAATCGATTGCAAATCGAAGGAGAAAAGTTAAATTTCGTGATCATGAAAGGGTACTTCAAGTGCTCATATCTTGGATGTAACTTTTCTCAAAAAGTATTGTATTGAATGACCCAAAATTTCTACAGGATCAATTAAATAAAAATACAAATTGATGTGCATCTTCTCATGATTTTTGCATATACCAAGTTTAAAAATAAAGTTTTGTCTTTACCATCACTACATAACCTACTAATTCGCAGTTTGCAAAAGTCTATTTTTTTAAATGAATATTTCCAAAAATTACGAGAAGACGACGCACATTACTCTTTTATTCTAGAGGTCTTGTATTAATTTCCGGTCATTCGATACATTTCTTTTTTTCAAAAGTTGTATCTCAGACTATAAGCACTGAAATACACTTTTATGATCACAAGATGTAACTTTTCTTTCCCAGTTGACAACCTCTTGTATTAGTTGAAAATGTATACAGTTGATAATGAATGCAAATTTATTTAAGTGGGGTAGTTGTTAAGGTAGAAACTTCCAATGTACTTAATGCCTTTCAGACGAATCCACAAATACGGGGAAAATATAAGAATATCATTCAAAGAGTCAGAAAGACAGACACAAAAAGTAAGAGTATAAACTACATATAAGAGCATCCGATAAAAAGACAGTGTGGTCTTGCACCATGCTGAAAAAAAAACAATTAATATATTGGCATGCCTGGTATAAGCCTAATATTTTACAATATCAAGCAAATTTATTTACATATTTTTAAAAAATACCCTTGTTTCACAAATGAATAAATTACTTTTATGTATTTTTACAGTGACTTTCGAATGTTTTTCTATTTTAGTGTCAATTAAAAATTAGTGTTGCTACATCAAAGAAAAAAAAAGCATGTGCAATCTTATAATACATACGTGGGTGTCGGCTCTCCTTCAGCCTCGCACTCAATTAGGAATGTTTTGTGAGATTCAGTGCCTGTCATCGCATGAAATATTATTACTTCTGTTATTGGTTGTTTAGTTATAATTGGTGGGGATATGGCTGGAATAAAAATTAATGGTCTACACATACACTCAATAAAATTGCAACAATAAATAAAGTGTTAATCATCGATATATGTATCATTCTGATTGCAAAAATAGTTCCCAAGGAATATTACAGTTGAAAAATTTATAAGCAGGAGGATAAGACATTTAAAAATGTATATACTAAGCGGTAGCATTAGGAAATAATTTTACGATGATTATCGGAAAAAACATTCGAAAAGCTTAGGAAGTAGTACAAGAATGAATTATTAATTGCGTCTGCTACTAGAATTGTTACTATGTATATAAGTAATTTTCTAAATACATTACAGTGACATTTATTCATAACATATATGAAAGCCAGAAGTTTACTTGTATGTATACAAAGTATACAAAATTTTCCAATAAAAGCGAATTTATGGATTTTTTCATAGTATCTATTAGTACTGTGTAAGTGACTGTAGACGACTTAGATTTTTCGAATAGTAAGGGAAAGTGACAAACACATAAGAATAAACAAATTTAATCTTTTTTTTCGTAATATCTCACAATTTGTTAAAACAATTAATCTCTACTTACCCAGGACTGTCGTGTGTAACATAATCGTGATGGCAATACATTCTGTGAACATCATCTCTGCTCGCTAATCAACTCTTGTTTACCACTTTGCATAAGTATAGTAACTATTATAACAGAACCGTTCTGGAAGAATTTTCCCATGTAACTCACACTAATTTTTAAACGCACGAAGGAAACAATTCTTAGATGATTCATGTATGAATGCCATTAGCAAAAGCGACGTGATAAGCAGCGTTTCCTCTCTTTCCAACGTAGTCTTTGAATACGTCAAACTTTTTCAATAATTGTTACAATATGAATTCTCACTTCTGTAATGAACTTTTTAATGTTGCATGATGATTTAAAAAACATCTACGTCAACGGTTATTCACGGCAAAGCATTAAATAAGTAGGGAAAAACTTCACGGATATTGTCATTGCAGTAAACACATATTTCCTTTTTACACGGTACAAAATATCTTCGTGTTGGCCCATATGTGTGTGCGAAAGTATGAGAGAGATTGGTAACTTTCTCGTTTTCTTTTTCAAGTGCTTCGTCTTCAGATGAGCTACGACAAAATATCGTGCTATACTATCTGAACAGAAAACTTCAACACGCTCGAGCAAAAGAAATAACTTGGTAAAAAATGTAACATTAATGTACGAAAAACTTTAGTAGATATAGATACTTGACTGAATATTACTTCATGCCAGAGCAGTACCAACTTGAATGCTCAGGTATAGGCAAAAGTTAAGTTGTATCTTTATTCAGATCTTGTTATCTCTGTTCTCTATTTAAAATTTTAGCTGAGCACATTTTATGAAAAAAAAAAGATATTTATCGGTAAAGACATTAACTCATGGTGAATCATAAATTCTTGCCTATTATCAAAAATTATCTAACTGCATTCTTATTGTAGGTGACGAAGCTTTCTCAAACAGGTAGCATTACTAATTGATGTCAAGTACTAGTTGCAGTAAATATTACTCATAAATATGTTGTAGTCATCAATGGAAAATTTAGTTGGTAAGTCATCAGTCATTTGAAAAAGTAATTGATTAAAGGACATTGATAAAATTGTTAAAATAAAATTCGAAAAGGATGGTATTAGCGTAGGAGATGATAGCAAAATAACTATACAGATAGTGTTTTTTCTTTTTTATAAAAATATCTATTAAATGAGCGAAACAACTATTGCAAATAAAAATACAATGATACAACGCATTTAAGTAAAAGTAAACTCAAAAATATTTTGTACTAGACAATACTAACAATACTTTAATATACTTACACGAATAAAAAAAGTGGAGAGTTTAAGGCAAAAGACGTCGAATAGGACAAATTTATAGCTGCAGCGTATAACCTATTGTATCGTATGTATATAGATCAACGAGAGTGATAAACAAAAACTCTTCAATATTATAATAAGTAGTAGATGCATTCTATGGAATCACGGCACCTAATCTCGGACACTGCATCAATGTATTGCGTCGAAATAATATGAGGGTTGAAGTCTGCGTAGGAAAGAGCTTTGATCTTAATTATGATGAATGCTACGCTTATAGGGTGTCTAGAGCGAGTTGAATAGAAAAAGTGATTGACTATAATCTTTCTTGTGACCACGAAGAAGAAGCTGACAAGAAAATTGTGTACATGTTCCATGTTAATTTTTCAGTTAAACATCAACTACCGTGTGCGGGTGTATCGTACGGATTCCGATGTAACCCTGTTAATGTTGGAAAATTTTAAGCATCCGAACGACAACATTCAAGTGATAACAAACTAAAGTACAGGTAAGATAAAATTGTACCTCACCGTATTAGTTTAACTATTAATTGATGAAAATAAATTCGATTGTGATTGCAATAGAGACTTTATGGTGGGTTGAGGTAAGTAGTGGCGAGTCGCTGAGGAACAGTAGTTGAGATATTTAATTGAGTCTCTTCATTCATACTGCATGTAATTAATGAATCATGCTTTTTTTCTTGTGAGTACGACTGTTAAATTACATGATCAATATTGTTCAAAACAAAGACATTAATCTAGTTATAGTGTAAAGTAGAAATGCCGATATACTCGTTTGTGTTTGCCTCAAATTTGATCAAACTAAAGTCAATACAATTGTAAAAAACTGTTACAGTTCATGAACTCCTGAATGGTGATGGAATTTGCATTGTTATTTTCAACGCGATCAGCGATTCTTCGGGATATCATTGTAACTGACCAATAATTTACTTCAATGTTATGCACGTGCATAACACAAATACGTCATTATTCAGAAAGCAGAGTCGACTAGTAAATATAGATTTTTGTTTTGCTTCAATGATATGACGTACAAAAATCATGCAAATATAATATGGATATTTTTCAGGTCGTTTATGGAAGAAATAAATAATTACTGAAGTGTCTTATCAGTTGAACACCAGATTTCTGAACTGATGAATGTTCTCAGGTATATCATATCAACTTGTTAGACAAATAAGTTCATAAGATGAGAAATCAACGATCTTATGCTCAAAAGCAAAAATAAATGTTAATGACCTGACGGTTATCAGTGCCCTTCGTTGTACTTATCGGTTAATAGTATTGATCAGTGATCCGTTGGGGGCAAGGTTGAGAAAATAAATACTACATGAGCATTAAAATTTCTCAAAGTTTATTTAGCAACGTTTCGCTGGCTAGATGTGCCAGCCTCATCAGGCTCAGGTACGCGAGTCTTTGAGTATGTATTACATATATACAATAATGTAA
>JAPYYV010013335.1:0-12273 GCA_030522625.1 Copidosoma aretas
GGGGGGGGGGGGGGGGGAGAAGGGGCAGCGCGGGGGAAAGGCCGAGGCCGGGGGGGGGGGGGGAGGGGGGGGGGGGGGGGGGGGTCGAGAGAGAGAAGGGAAGAAAAGCAGTAGTTCGATGAAAGGGGCATCGGAGGCGGAGGAGGAGGGAAAACTGCGCGCGGAAGGAGATAAAAGCTGTCACAGCAGCAGCAGCAGAGGTGGTGGTGTAGTTGTAATAGCTAGCTGATGGTAGTCCCTCTACATAGGAAGAAGACGCGTTGGTCTTTTCTCGCCCGGTTTTCTCTTTGTCTCCTCTCTTCGGTGGAATTTCGCCTTTTTTCCCGGAACCGGCCGATAAGCCCTTGAAAGATTGATTTTTATAGCCCCCCCCCCCCCCCCCCCCCCCCCCCCGCCCCCGATGCCCCTTTCATCGAACTCCTGCTTTTCTTCCCTTCCCTCCCTCGCCCCCCCCCCCCCCCACTCCCGCGTCTGCTCCACCCGAGGGTCTGGTATTTACATTCAGAGTGCTCTGTTAACCACCCCCTCCCCCGCGCCTTCTTTTGTTCCCCTTTTATTTTCCTTACTCTTTCATCTTTACTCTGCAGCGTCATTGCTCCCTTTTCATTTGCCCGGCATTAAAATTTCAAACGCCCCTCCTCTCTCTCTCTTCGTGTGTATAATCACATATTTCTCGCATGTAAATTCCCCCCTCTCCTGACCCCCTCGTGTTTTAGCATTTTTATTGATTTCGCGATACGATTTCCGAGGATCCGTTTCGCCAACGTATTTCTGGGAACGGAAAAAAGCATCAGTTCTCGAGAGATTGACTCTTTAATAGTACTGTTTGTTGTTCTGACAACAGTCGTAGCTTCAGTCGCTCGTGCAATTGACCCAATTGTTTTCCACGCGCGCACCACATAAATTCGGTTAGTTTCGGTTTGTTGTGTCTCCCATTCTGGATTTAGCGGACAAATCAGCGTGCTCGTGTGGTACTGCACATATGTACGAAAATCTAATTGGTATACTAAAAAGAGAAAACGATGTATTGCCAACACATATTTTCATTTCACCTGTCACGTTGAATTTCAATACCACAAGTTTTGTGAAGCCTATCGGCTGTTGTATTGTTTCTCCCCGTGTATTTACAAAGACGACGCCGATTTCTTCAAGTGTCTAACCAGACTCGGTTTACAAAGTTGAGCGCTGGTAAGTATAAGTACCGTTATACTCAGTGATTCCCTTCTTCCTCTGTGTGTGCCCACGCGTGTGTTTGTATGGTTAGATACACACGGTGACCTTTTTCTTCTTGTACAATAACAACTCAAACTGCCATTGCGAGAAGTGAAAGAGATTCATATTTATCTGACGTGCGCGCGGCCGTACTTAATCATGGTACATCAACATTATTATTTTTTTTTTTTTTTTACTATCTTTGGATGCCTGCCTTTTTATCAAAATAAAAAGCCTCATTAAATTCACGGCAAGGGTGTACCGTAAGGTTTTCTCAATGACACACACACTTTTTTTCTCCCTCAAAGAGGATCTTATCTGGCTATTAGTTAAAAATTTTTTATTCATTTTTTTTCTCTCTATTTTCAACCGTTGACGGGAAAAATATTTTTTCTGCATCTTAAATCATACGAGACTGACAGGACGATTATTGTTTTTGCTGTTGGTGATTGATTAAGCATAATTCACTGTTTGTTTTGAAAACAAAAGCATCTCGAGGAGTATAAGATAATCCGACAACAATAACAGCAGAGCACTGAAATGTATGTCTTTCGCAATGGGACAACTATGTTCGCGCTCGCTTCTATACAAGGATTATCCATGACTTTCAGCTTGTGAATAATTTTCAAAATAAAAGGTTCACTTGAGAATGAAATCAATCATCGAAACTCTCAGTGTAGCCAATTTAAAAAAAACTACTGAATAATTCACGTCTGTGAGCGAAATAAAGGAGGAATTTTAGAATTAATATAAAAGAACACTGCTAATACTGCTAACTGTCGATGCGATGTCAAATTCACTGAGAAATCTTGACCTGCGCAACCTACACCATGGACGTTCGCGCGGAGAACCGGTTCTACGTACGGATACCAACGCAACGAAAAAAAACCATCCGCAAAAGTCAAGCACGCGCACTTTCCATTCCATCACTGATGACCGACACCAGTGTCGCGTGTAGTTTAGTAGTCCTCGCGTTAGTGGGCATAGTGCGACAAGGTCCTCCCGCGGCGCGAACACGGGAGGGAAACAGGACTCGAGAGCGCGCCACGGAGTTCCAAAACTCGCCCGCTAAGCCCCCAGTCCTAATCCAATCTCGTGCTGTCCGCCCCGTGTATAGGTCGGCTCGGAATCGTGCGTGGCGAATTGCACGCCTGGGGAGGGTTTGGCGTAGCAGACGCGGCCGTTTTGTGACGCAAGAAGGGGGGATGATTACGGGGATGGATGTTTTTTTCCGTAGTCGCAGTGTAGAAATCGTTGGAGCGAGCGTAATTGAAACTAGATTCGTACTCTGTAAGATGGGGGAGGATCGGGGGCGGGGATTTGGAGAGAGAGAGAGAGAGAGAGTGAGAGACGCTGTGATGACGGTACGCGGGTAACGTGAACAAAAAAAGTTTTACGGGCCTACACGCCACAGAGAAGAATAGGGAGAAGAATAGTGTCTGTATATTATGGGGTAGGAATAAAGAGGAGGCTATTTGTGCATATTCGCCCAACATTGAGGACAACCGTAAATGTACACACGCCCAATTGTGTGGTAGTGGACTATTGCGGTAGTGGTCACTGCGCAGGTGGACCTCCGAAGGTTTTATGGGGCTGTAGTGTAGTAAGAATATTTTTAGCCTCGTTTTTCACTAAGAAGAAAACGATGTGAAATGGTTCGTACGTTTGAAACTGAGTATATCTGACCGATGTTCATGCACAGACGAGCGAGTAATGGGTGCCAGAAATGAAAATAGATGCGCGGACGAAAAGAAGAGACACGAGACAAAATGGGTGGGAAAGTAAAGGGTGAAGGGGAGAAAATCTGGATGGAAGTCTGTTCGCGGCGTACCTATACCTATATGAGCAGGGTATCGAACAGAGATAAATGTCGGCGTTAATCTTGACGTGTAGAAATGGCTCGGGGCGAGGAGAATCGGAAAAACGCCCAGCATCGCGAAAGAGAAATACACCGGGACATAATTCTTCAAACTTTTCTTCAAAATCCAGGCGATCGAGAAAACCGATCTGTCGATTGTCCGTGCGAGCGGCGTAAAATTTATGTTCGGAGTCGTGTGCGAAGCACCACTTTTGAGATTTTAGTTGTGAGCACTCGGCGATACACATAGCGGTGTAAAAAATACAGTCGAAAGATGCTCGATCATCGGGAACGAAACTGGTAGGGAATTCTTAGGGGAATGAAATCACAAATAATATTTTTCGAGTCTCGAAAATGTTACGGTGTGTATACAACGGCTAGAAGAAATTCCATCGAGGCAGGAAGTTTTTCGAACCTTATCTTTTGGAAAGCAAGGAAAAAAAAATATTGATGTAAGAAAGCAAACGGGGTGATCGTACCTCAATCACGTATTTATATTTAAAAGCGGGATAAAGTACTACAGGTGTGTTGAAATAAAGGAAAGGAAACAAAAACACGACGATTTACAAAAGAAAAACGAACGGAGTGGCGAGCAGCAAAAAATTTCAATCTTCATAAAGTACATTATATGTATAACACACGCGCGCGCGCAGGTTTTTAACGGCGAAAATCGGCCGAAATCGAAATTTCACGCACCCCGAAGCACACGCGCTCCGAAACCTGATGCCCTCCTCGCCGCATAATAACACAGATGAGGAAAAATAAAAAAAGGAAAAAGAAGAAGAAACTCATATACGTTATGAACAATAACACGGGCGAGAGGCAAAAAGACGAAGGAGGAGTGAAAAAAAAAAAACACAGCCAAGGAGGGAACAGATGGCACTACCTGATCGGTTGGCCCTCCTCCTCTTCTTTTTTTCTTCTCCTCCCTCGATATAATATACCAGCAGCTTCTATCACGTTATAACTATATTCGCTCCGTGCGTGTGTGTGCTCGCAAACGCCAGATCTAATAGATATACCGAAAAAAAGGAAGAGCCAAGCTTCGGCTCAACGAGCGTGACCAGAGAACCGGTTTCCATCTCCCACCTTTTTTTTTTTTTTCCTCCAGAGAGGAGAAGTGAAGAGTAGAGTGCACTAGAGTATAATACACAAGCCGAGTTTCTCCTTTCAGAGGGAGGCCTTTTAAAAAGCCTCCTTCTTTTTCTCCATCTGTCTACGTACTTTGTATAAAAATATAGGGGAGGGGAAGAGTGGCTGCGTGTACACATGCCTAAGTAGCGATCGACGAGAAGTAGAATAGGAAAAACGCGTAGCAGCTAGCAGTCGTCATCAGGTTGTCCGCGTATACGATGGGGTGCTCGTTCTGGCTCCCTATGTCGAATTATGTTAATCAAACGCTGCCTTTAAAAACCTATAAATATGTTAATCCCCCTCGAACGATCCCACATTCCTCCCTCTCTCGTCATCCTCCCTTTTCCTCGCGCCAAGTTGCAATTTGCATCGCTATTATTTCTACTGCATGCCGTCGTGTTCGTCTTCTTTTCGCTTTACGCGCGTTTATTTTATCGTTATGTATCGAGGGATGTGTGTGTGTGTGTGTGTTTGTATTTTTTTATCGCCCTTTACTTTCTTTTTCATGCGTCAGGCAAGGGTTTAGTGTGTTTTTTAAATTTTTTCCCGGCTAAAATCCGCTCCATTCAGTGAGAGATAAGCTTATCAAAGTTTTGTCGGACAACTTCGTTTCTTGCGTCGTTCCCACTGAACCTTTTGTATTGCAGGGACCGCGAGTTGGAAACTCTTTGAATCTCATCGCATCTACCAGTCCCTCGGAAAATATTGATCTTCAGGTTTATGACACTTCGCTGAGAAAAACTTCATTCTTTCTTATCGTCGGTAGTCTGAAACGGATGGTATTACGTTTACAAATATACTGGATGCGTCGCGTTTATACACTAGGCGAAGTAAAATCCACGAATATAATAAAAACGCCAGCTCAGCTTTCAGCTCGGCACGTAATACATTCATATAAATGTGACCGTAAATGGTCCGAGAGTTTTTTTCTCCGCAGCGCAAGAGCATTACAATTTTTTCATCCCCGAGTTCTCGCTTCTCGTGAAAGTGCTCGGCTTATCGTGGTAGGCAAAAGGGTGAAAATAATGTCAAAGCTGACGCATTTTTCGCAACACGGTATACTTTTTTTTTTCCTACAAAATACCGATTTATGTTTTCAACGACACAAAACAAACTAAACTGATACGTGGAGGCCGATTCTCGTCGACCCACTCGATGCGTCGATAGTTTCAGTTATGGTTAGCCTGAGAACCGGTGAATCGAAATTCACGATAGGCCAATATTTGAACGAAAAGGGGCGGGCTCGTTCGGCTACACGCTTGAACACGCGAAGAGGCCTCGCGAGGATGTGCTGCCACGTATATAGGACTAGCCGGGACTAGCAGGTGTAGGAGAAGGCGGAAACATAAATTACTGAAATACACTCGATGATTATCTCTTCGGTGCGAGGGATGATAATACACGGGATACGGGAACGCTTGCGTGATTTCGTAATTTCGAGTTTGTACGTTAACTGACAATATTTGTTTCTCGTCGATCCACACGAATACGTTTGTTGAGCAATCTGGATGAGCACGTGAAGAAAACAGCGATTACTTTTTGTAATACACAGTAGAAGATTGTCAAGCCAGTTCACCTACATTCCTTCTCCCTAACGCGATTAGTTCGTGAGAGAGCCAGAGTATACTATACAGCTATACCAGTAACCGAAGCCGCGAAAGTTTTAACACGTGTAATTTAATTACTCCCCGGGCGCTGGGCAAAATACGTTGGAAGAAAAAACTCGACACGAAACGAATGGATTTTTTTTTTTGTACATCGTTTGGAAGGAGAAACGAGAGTATACAAAAAATAGAACGAGATACGAAAATCGAAGCAGGGGGACAAAAAAAAAATTCGCCTCGCAAGCAAACCACTTGCCTTTCGCGACGCGCAGCGATCGAATTATGCAAAGTGAGCGAGAAGCGCCGAAGGAGTGGAAAGAAGAAGACAGAGAAGAGAGTTCGTTCGCGAGTACAAGTATTTACTCGTCGAGTCGAATAAGTAGATCGCGGCCCTTTCCACTTGCCCGTTTGGCGGAAAGTTTTTGCAAAAATTCTTCGAGCGGAAAATCAGATCCTGCCAAATCTAATCAGCGGCATTACGGGTGAGATTACGTGCTGCGACTGGAGTTGGAAGCGCGCGATCGACAATCTTTCGAAGTGCTCCGAGGCTAACCCCAAAAGCAAATCCGAAGCAAACTCTCGTGGAATTCTGTTTGACAATAAGAACGCGTGTATTTGTCAATGCCAAACAGTGCCTCGACAAAATAAACCCGAATCCCGTAGTCCGTTTATTCAGAGCAGCTGGCAATAACAATTTCGCAGATAAGATCTCCCGGGCTAAATGATAACGTTCTTGAAACTTTTTATACAAGGGCAAATTCTAGCGGGGCAAAGCGTTTTTACGCCCGTCAATAAAAATCTCATTACAGTAAAAGGATTTTACAGTCCCGATAAAATCTAAATTTCCATAGACGTTTTGCTCGGTTGCGTGATAAAAAAGAAGGCAAAGGGATAAACGGGCCAGCAACGACGAAAAAACAGATGAGAGATTTTCTAGGTTTCCCAGGTAAGACTTTTTCCACCAATTTCATCAACGCGGCGTGTGAGATTATTTGGTACTTTCTGCGTGTTTTGCAGCTACAAAAACACGTAGAAGAGTAGATAGCAGTAAAACGGACCGATGGACGTTTACGAGCAAGACGAGCCAGAATCGACGACCCGAGTGCAAAAAGTTACAGTCTCTCAAAAACTTCTAATCTGGCTTAATAATCCCTACGTATATACAGTGGAGGATTGCATTTGCACTGATACAACGCTTTAAACTTTGGAAACTTCGTAAAGCCGTGTTGTGCTTTGGCGGAAGGGAGGCGGAGAGAATGAGCGCAAGTTAAAATAAAAAAAGAAAAGAAACTCGGTAATAAAACATGATTCAACTCCTCAAACTTCTGACTTAATAAGAATTAACTATTGCAAGTTTAAGAAAGTCTTACTCAAAGTGCTAAAGTTTGAGCGTGTCGTATAAGATAAAACTTGCACTCAACTGTAATTTCGAACGCATCTCTGTTCGCGTAAGTTAGACGAGGGTATTATGCTGAGCCTTATTATTATGTTCTTTAGAAAATTTAACGACACTTCAAACGCGATTCGATGAATAAAAATTGACATGACCAAGAGCGTCATAAACATTTGTAGTATCGTAAACTTTCCAACAGTAGCCCGTAATATAAAAGATTGGTATACGAAACAGAATAGCTTCTTTTCAAGACAAACACGATAATTTTAAGCGTAGAACCTGAAAAAGGAATTTTTCATTGTTCTCGTGAAACCCTGAGTAATATCACAGTTTTTGGAGCCTGAAAAAGGGGAAAGCCAACAGCAATGCAACACAAAAGTATGTGAACCTTGACAGAGTAAAATACCGAGAAACACTTGAAAAAAAAGAGAAACTCTCGAGTATGGTGCCCTTACGGTGTCGTAAAATGTATACTTAAGCCTCGAGTAAAATACGGACCGACGGAAGCAAGGGAGAAAAACAGAGAAGCGTGAAAAATCGTAAATCCCGTTGATTTCGACATAAGACCCGACTCCGAAGGTTTTCGAAGTTTTTAAAGATATTCAATGCTCTTCAACAAGTATTGTATAATAAAGTTAACCTTCGCTAAAAATGAACGTTCGTTTCGGAGTAGAAACTACATTTCTATTTATAAAGTTGAAGAGCAATCAATAGCAGCATAACTCTAGCAGCAAAGTGTTTAATTAACAATACCGCGAAGATCGCGAACGTTAAAGTTCTAATTGAATTCCGTCCAACATATTGCGAGAACACATTCGCGAGCTTTGATCCTCGAACGCGTGTAATTTATTTGATTCGCCCGCTAAATTTTAATAAATAATCCGAATAGTTGAACTTTCAAAACAACTTTATCTTGTATTCAAATATTAATGAAAGAAAGTAAAATCAAACGACTATACGATTTGTTGAAAAAAGAGTGATTTCTCGCCTAGATAACCGAGAGAAAAAATGGCCAGGTGATCAGTGAACAAAAAAAGAATACAGAAATAAAATAATGTCCTCCAAGCCCCCCTTCCGGTATACTCGTTCGAATTCACCACACCTGGCTTCCACGGAAAATTTCTCGAAGCGCGCTCGGCGCTCCCCCAGTAAAACCGCTCGCACTCGAGCTTGGCCGAGTCGTCGCGAGATGGCGACACTCTGCTTTTATCAATCGGCAGATGGCATCGGCTAACCACCAGCGACGTATATACACATATGCGCTACAGCTGCTCTGCAAAAAAGACCGCAACGAGCGCGTGGGTGGTGGTTGAGTAAGAGAGCCGCACGCGGAAAACACGTTTACCCCCCTAACCTCCAACTCGCGATTTGAATTTGCTTTAGCTCAACAATTACTTTTGCGAATCACGCAATGGACTTACCGGCGCAGCGAGACGGTCTGCGAGCATAAAATCCAGCTTAGCGCGTTGTTGTGTCCACTGTGCATAGAGAAGAAAGGCTACACGGGCGTGCGGTACTCCCTCTTCCTCAGCTTTCGGAGCGCTCGAGCGCCTCACAGCTGATCACGCGAGCGAGGAGGCACTATTTGTACGAAATCGGAGCACAAGTAGCACAATCGAGAGATTTCGGAGCTGTTTCGTTGTTGTCACGATTTTGGAGCACAGTTTTTCCGTGTCTCCTTGAAACACGTATATTAGCCGCACACCGGGCACTTTATCAACAACTCGCACAACGATCGACGGACAAATTCCTGCTGTCTGGGATAAATTTATTGTCGCGAAACGTGCCGTCGAGAAAAACAACCTTTTACAACTCACTCGCACAGTCCCGGAGCCGCGAAGCCCCTTCGCTCCCTGTCCTCGGTGTGCTTTTATTGCACTCGCACTTCACGAGAGATAGGGAGAGAACGGTTGGCGAGTTCACAAACTTGTTTTTCCAACACTTCCCGAACCGGGGGGGGAAAAACTTCTTTTCCGCTCACCAATTTTCAGTAACAATTATGCTCGTACTGCTCCGATTCGTCTCCTCGTCGGCGAACAAAACTCACTGCGAGACGCGCTTTCACTCGTTGCTATTTAAAAAAATCAAAAGTGTCGCGCGGATCCGTAACTTTCGAGAGATGTATACTATTTCACAGAGCGAAGAGTCACGATTTACGAAAATTATACTACGCGGAGAGGGATGGAAGGAGCGAAGAGGGATGAGAACGAAACGCGCTCCAGGGGCGCTCGACGCGGAATGAGCCAAGCATGGCTGCCGCGGCTCGTCAGCGGTGGTGGGGAGAGCGCGCGCGTCCACTCCCTTCTTCTTTCTCTTTTAGCCGGCTGCTATGCGCGCACACCGGTGGGGTGCGTGTACGCGGTGGGGGGATGGAGTAGCTCCGGGGGTGGGGGGAGAGAGGCTCCTCTACTGCGACGAGTGCGGGTGGAATAAGATAGAGGGAGAAAGAGACCGATATCTCTCTCTCTGCTCCGTCACTTAATATCATGTACAGAGGAGAGGACACGAATAGAAGGGAAGGAACATTGTACGGACAGTTCTTCCATTCCCCGCTCTTTTGTTGCATTGATGGTTCGTCGTTGTACTTATGAGTGTACGTGAAAGACGAGGAAAACAAGACTCGCGCGCATCTCTCGCGGTCGATTTCCCTATGCTTTTTGCTTCGTGGATACTTACGATGGACTAACAGCGCAGTTTTCTGATTTATGGAAAATTGTACTTTCGCGGCACCGAGACTCGCGGGTACGGCTGTCTGGATATTACACGCTTTTCGCGAGAGAGATTTATTTTTCATCGCTCGTGTATAGTAGGCATGTTCGTATTTTTTCCCGGTTTCGCTCGGTTGTAGAATGAAAAATCGGAGCAAGCGCACGTCGTACACTTGTCTTAATGCGTTTTGATTGTAATTGCAATAGGGCCAGATTTATGTGGGGTTCCGAAGGCGTTTTTTTCCTTCGAGCTTTTAATCGGATCGAGATACGGAGCGGCTATAGTAAAATTATTGCAGAACTGGGCGGAGTTACGAGGACAGTTGGCCCGCGGTTCTTGTTCCTTTTGAGATCGGCTTTATGCCCCGCTTGTAAAATCCGATCGGAACACTCAACAACAATTAATGTCAGATTGCACGCGTTCCGGCTTTAGTTAATTTATCGGGCTATAATTAAAAAATGTGTGTAATGTTTCAGCGTTTTTCGTTTAAAGGAGATGATTAGGAATTTTGATGCGATTGGCTGTCAAATTTATTATCGATAAAGTCGAGGCCGAACGACTCATTAATTAAACATTCATTGATTCTTTTGGCTGACTTGGAAATCTGAAACCAGCTAAGTAATGAACGCTTTGAAAAATCATTTGAATTTTCGTGATTTATTTACAGTTGCTTCACTCAAAACTTTATTTTCAGATAGGAAATTTCAGTTCTTTCAAAGCTACATCACAATTTATCCTTCGATAATATTTTCTTTGAGCAAATTTAAACTTTAATTGCGTTACTTTCTTCACAGGAGATAAAATGTTAATTGCTGCAAAGTTTTGTACAAACTTTTAGAACACTGACATGTCATTAAATACAATAATCATGAAGACGATTTATTTGATCGCCTTATTTAATTCGAAAACTTCGATCAAAACGTGCATTTACTATGGTTGGGCAATTTTACAATATTATTTTATTTAATATTAATAATATTTTTATCATAAAGATGAAAGAACTAATGGACAACCAAACAAATATTACAAACGTTAAAAAAAACATTGAAATTCTTTAAGTTTGATGAATAAGCTGATAATGCTAAAAAAACATTTGATACGAATTTTAACATTTACAATTTGCTCGTTGAAAATACACGGATATAAATTTTTGTACACTCACCTTGCGTCCCATGGGCTTGACTGAAAAGATGTAGAAGGAAAGAGAGTAGAGGGGAGAGAGAAAAAGAGCAAGCAAATTTATAAGGTTAATCCAAGTGAAACCAAATAAGGTACTCGCGTCTAAATAGCCTTGGGCTTTGGCCGCAAAACAAGAGTTGATTGATCAGTTGTATGGTCAAGCTTACTCATTATTTCGAATTAAGAGAAAACATAAAAGTACAATATTTTCCAACTAAATTACTTTCAATAATGCCGAAGCTAATTTGGGGCGCGCGCGTGTATTTATAATTTTTAGCCCCACGACCGTATTTATACGTGTGCACAATCGAATGTGCAGAATGGCATGTGTGTGGGTTGTTGTTTGTTGACTTCGCGCCGCAAGTAAAACAAAAGGATAATTAAAGAGAAAAATATTAATTTCATCAGGCAGTTGAATTCGAACATTGTTTTTCGTGCATTACTTTGCGAGCGAGTGGAGGCAAATTGAATTATAACGAATATTAACAATGGAGAGAAAATGTAATCAAACTGCCCCTCCTGCGCCCCTTGAGTGTTGATTATTTTATTCGGTATCCGTTATTTTTTTTATTACTGACAACTCGAACGAAACAAATAATAATGTAACATTGATACCATAAAAGTTCATTAAATGACGTGAAATTCGATACGACAGTGTATTCAATAACGTTGTTTCAGCCGTTTCAATGTTATTTAAAAATTTCCATCAATACTGGGATGAACGCTGGTATTCCGGCGTCACGCACTTATGGAAAATTCTACAAAATATTCATAATTTCCTGGATGTACACTTCCATTATTGATAAACAAACGCGATTATTGAAAAAGGGAAGAGGATGCTATCTCATTGTCGTCGATCTCGATGAATTATGAATGTTTTACGGAGCACAGGATATTATTACTTTACAAGCATGGGGGAAATAATCAATAGTTATTAAATTGTGATAAATAACAATGTTCCACGGGGAGGGGCAGGAGGAGCAGTATAGAAGTATAAATTAATCAACTCATCAAGCGTTATCTACGGGCACTAATTCCAATAATGCTCGGTAATTTATTTTAAGTACGCGCGCGATAACATTTATATCCACTCGGCCGATAATTAATTATTAACTATTACTTGAATTTCATTGTATACCCAGGGCATGAAGGGGGGGGGGGGGGGGGGGGAGAGGGGGGGGCTT
>JAPYYV010013336.1:0-13248 GCA_030522625.1 Copidosoma aretas
TTGCAACGATTGAAGAGATCGCCGAGCACGCAAAATACTTATAACCTTTACGCCTCTCACAACCAAACAAAAAATGCTATACACTTAAAACTTGGTACATTAGTTCGGGAAGAGTGTACCAACATAAAAAAACCAAAAAATCGATAATCGAAAGTACGTTGCCCGCGAAATTTAAAAAGTCACCTTTCTTTTTGAACACACCTCGTATCTATGTAGTTGTGGAGTTTTACTCAAATTTTCGCATTATGCTAAAATTTTTGATTTTTTTTGTAAGTTTTCTGATGTTTAGGTTTTTGAGGTTATTTAAGTGTTACTAACGACAATTAACAACCATTATTTGAAATATCAATGATTATCTGCTATACTGAATTGGTTGAGTACCACTGAGTGGCATAAACGTCCTTAAGAGGGTTCTCCGACGGCGAAAAAATCAAGTTTTCGTCAAGTGGTTAAGCTTTGATAATAATAATTATTTAAAATGAAATTTCAATTTGGAGTTTATGTTAAGTTGAAAAAAATTTATAAAGGAATTCTTTTACTGAAAAAAATGTAATTAAGTAAACGATACAAAAATTTCATGTGTGAAAATATTATAGAAGTATGATTTGTCGAAATAAAAAAATCTCGCAATTATAATTATTTGTGTGATATATTAATTTAATAATTTTTAAACCATTTTAGTTTCATGAAATGTAATACATGACTGTTTTCCTTTATAAACAATAATTAATACATTTTTAGGTTTATTAATTGAATACTTACACACATTATAAGTAATAATAAGCTTTTTTTCCAACTCAAACAAACTATCAAATGTTCTTTCATTGTTGACAAGGGTCTCTGACAGTTGTTTTGGTAATAATATTTAAAAGTCATTATTCGAGACAGCAACAGCTTTTACGCCGAACCGAGTGTTGGCTTTGGAGAGCTTTGTAACCTAATAATTATCCCCCTTTACCATTACAGTAATCTTCTTAGTTGGTAGATAGCCTCCTCAACTAAGTCTATTAATTTTTGCTAAATCAGCCATCTATACAGAAATAAAAATTTATTAGCATTTGAATTTATAATGAGAAAGGAAATTTCTATAGTTTAGTACAAACCTCAAAATGTTGCTTCACGTTTTAATCGGGTATCTTCTTCCTGTACGTTTTCACTGAAAAAAATTTGGTCAGATATTGCCACCAAAAGCGGGAGCAAACGCGATCCACAAATATATAGTTCCCAAAAACACCCACTGTGGCTTACACTCAGCACCACCTGTGGCTGGCTGCACGCACCACAGTTGAGTGTATNTCTTGCACTACCTGTGGCGCCACTTGTAAGCCACGCGTGAGCGTAAATGCGTCTCGTCAAACTGTGGTACCTCCAGCAGACCAAATTTTTTTCAGTGTTCCAACTCTGAATTATTTCTCTTGCAGGCTTGTTGTTGGACTATAGTCCCTACTTCTGAAACAGGCGTCACCCTGTGCTGCTGGCTAACTACTCCGATTTAAGGATGAGAAATATATCAATACATCAGAAACGCCGATATTTTTTAGCCGATATTTTTAACCAATATTTTTTCCGCCGATACATCGTACATGGATATATTTTTCGTAATATTGAAATAATGCAAAAAACGATATCTTTTAGTCAATAATAGAACTAATTTGTCCAGATATTAGGAGCAAGAAAAACGAGAAAAAAACTTATGCACTGCGGCGTCTACGGCCCCTGATCAATCAAAATTTAGAATAGTGCTACAGTACATGTATCTGTAGTCATGTGTTGATTCCCTGGGGCTGTACTAGAGCTGCGTTTCAGATGTGATTTAGGAGTGCACACCAGCAAGCGTAGTGAGGCTACAGACATGCGCAGTAGTCAATTTAGCTTAAATCGGTAACTGTACATAACTGTGACCTCACTGTACTTGCTGGTGCGCATCCTAAAACACATGCAAAACGCAGCTCATCAAACTTTTTCGGAAATTTTTCGGCTGCTTTTGGTCAACTGCACACACGAAAAAGACAAAAACGGGTCTCTAAGCATGCGCAGTTGACAAAAATCTGTAAAAAAAATTTTCTCAAAAGTTACATGCTACGGCCTCTGTTTCCATATGTTTGTCGCTTATAGGTTTGTTGTTTGTGTCTTCAGCCCATATGATTAGTGTTTGACTGATGCTGAGAGTAAGGGAAGTGCAGAGCTTCGTGCGACCCACTAAACTTTCGGCAAGCTATTTACCTGTGGTCCACTTAACATCGTCAGATTAAAGAAGTGGATTAACAGCGGAACACGTTAAACAGAGAATGCTTTTAATGTCTGTATCTGATGAGTACGGGTTCGATTAGGTTTAAACAAATGCGTTTTCTATCAATTAACTAAGTTTGTATCTACTATTACTTAATAAATGCATTTTCTATCAATTAATTAAGTTTGTATCTAGTAAAACTCAAATTATAACCGAATCATCACATATATATTACATGTACATTCACATATATAGATGTATCGATATATTTTTCCTGATAATATCGAGATATATCGATATATTAAAAAAAATTTCCCATCCCTACTCCGATTGAATTGACTTCCGCTGGCTGTTGCTACTCTTGATATAGGGTCTCCTCCTCCACTGCTACAACCCCTTCTTCTTTCTTTTCTCTTTGACAAGCTGTATCATGTGTGACCACTTCATTTTCTTCCGATGAGTCAGTAGTATTAATCATTCTTCTTGGACTCACCTTTTTTCCTCTATTCTTATCACCATGCTCTTTATCTTCTTCTTCTTCTTCTTCTTCTCCTACATTATCTCTTTGTTCTTTATTTATTTGATGAAGTTCCCATAGCAATAAGTCAGTAATATTAGGAAAAATACACCGCTTGTCGTCGTGGGCACTAAAATCTATTTTGTATTGTTTCTTAGCATAAATCTTATGTAAGCGAGATCTAATCTTAACTTGCTCACTACTGATGCTTTTGTTCTGGTCACGTAGGCACTTAACATAATCTTAGAAATCAACAGAGGCTTTTAAAATATAAATCTCGACACCCTTCGCTTTTCATTCACGTTTTGGTTTTTAACAACAATACTCTACATTTCACTTCTTAAGCCAGCAAATTTCGCTATGACATTTCCATTGCAATTATGCTTCATGAGCCTAACTATTTTCTCATTTTTTTGAGGTATTTAATACTCATTATTCTCTGCGTAGTCAGAGGTATCAAATTCTACATTGTCTGCTTTCATTATTTTATAAATATTGTGATTTTTTATTTCTTATATTAAACTGTCTGTGCAGGGGCAGATCCAGGAGTCTATCTTGGAGGAGGGGGGGGGGGGGGAGAAAAAAAAACAAAAAATAAAAAAAAAAAAAAAAAAAAAAAAAAAAAACAAAATATTCTTGACGTTAAAGAAATTGGATTATGTGGAGTTAATTTTAAACGTCAAAAAGGAAATAAAAGAAAAAGACACAAATCAAGTTATTAAACTGCAAATTCAAACATATCTTTTGTTTTCAAAACCAACCTTTCTTTTGTTTCTAATTTTTTGTTTTCTCTCTCTCTTTCTCTTGTCTATATTCATGAGAGTCAAGTTTTTTCGCGTACATATTCATATCGGTTTGCCCTCAAAAATTTGGATTGCATAGGCTATATATATATATATATATATATATATTTTAAACTCTAATCGTTGAAGAATCTCGTGTTAGCGTGAGGCGGTACCTTTTGGCCTCCAGGCCACAGAAACTTTGCAGAATTCTGTGCACAGAAATCTCCTTCACAACGCGGAGCAAGCTCCTTGAGGACCATGAAAACCTAACGGCCGCAAATCGAGCTTGCGCCGGACAAGATAGCCTCCCCGCTATACACACTGTACTGATTTCATATTTTGAAACTTTTCCTATGCAATCCTCACAAACACATTACTACGTCAACCCGTAAACAAATATATAAAGATTAGAGTTGAAAATTAAGATACAATACAAATTATTATAAATCTAAAATCAACACAATGTTTAACGTTCTATTCGTAACACTTCCCCCCGTACAAAATGAATCTAATTTTGTACTTAATTTGCAGAAAACAATTCAACAAGTTTATGCACTGGGCGCTCAAGCTCACCAAACCGAGTACTTACTTCAGCCGATCTTGCAGTATTATCAGCTCCAACATATTCCTCTGTAATTTATCCCTTTCGCCATATGTTTCACGGAGCTTGTAAATCTACTATCACTACAAGATCGTTAACTTTTAAAGGCTCTTTTGGTGTACGCCACTTTGATCGCGCTTGTAGCAATGGTACATACTCCCGTAACTAGCGGTGCCAAAATTTGTCCGCAAGAGCCTGCGATGCTAGCCACTCTTTTCTAGTACACTCCTGACGTGAATCATACACCCCCACTTTTAATTCTCACGACGATGAACCAATAAGGAAATGGTTTGGAGTAAGGGCTTCATCCTCTCCAGGATCCGTGGACACGTGCGTTAGCGGGCGCGAATTTACAGAGGGCTCGATTTAAATTAAAACGGTAAGCAAGGTTTCTTCCGAGCTAACTTCGTCTTTTAAAGCCGAATTAAGTGCAATTTTCACCGTTCTAATTAAGTGCTCCCAAGCACCCCCCATGTGAGGAGTGTCTGGTGAGTTGAATTCCCATTTCATCCCGTTTCGTAGAGCAAATGTTCTCTGCTTGGTTTTATCGATTTTCGATATTTTTTTAGTTAACTCAGAACAAATACCCTGTGCCGTTATCGCTGTGCATAACGTTCGGCATACCGTGGCGAGCGGCCGAACGCTGCACTGCCATTATAGCGGAACTAGATGATAGATTAGCTGCTACCTCAATATGTATTGCACGGGTAGTCAAACAAGTAAAGAGTAACCCCCACCGCTTGACTCTGTTGCGCTTGATTTTTACGTACATAGGGCCGAAATAATCAACTCCGCAGTGGGAGAACGGTCTCTGACAATAAGACAATCGCCCGTCCGGCAATGATGCCATCAAAGGCTCTGCAGCTTAGCGCGACCCAACTTACAACTCAGGCAGGATAAACATATTGATTTTAAAGCGAATCGTAGGCCAATAATGAAATATTTTTGTCGCAGCTCGTTTATTACTGTTTCATGATCAGCATGAAAATGACGGCGATGATATTCACGAATTAGTAACCGCGTTGTCGGATGCTTGCCATCTAAGACGATCGGGCTGCCGCAAAAATTCGCGTTTCTTACGGAATGCACGCGCCCTTGAATTGGTAATATTCCCCGGTCGTCTGAGTTTGGTATGAACAGAGCGAGTTTGCTGCTTGTTTTGACACTCTTTCCCAGTCGTATTGCGACCAACTTATCAGAAAAACTGTCAGCTTGTGTAACCCGATACACATATTCTTCTGAAAAACGCATCTTTTCCAGCTCATAAATATTGATAACGTTCTTTCGCCAATATTATGTAAAGTTTCTGATACGCCAAGCTGGTATCAAGAGTCCTTGCCAGCCAATTAACCTTACCAAAAGAGATATGTATAATTCAGAATACGATAAGGAGAAAACTCGCTCAGCCCATTTTTCTAACGCGTCGATGGATTGTTTTTCTGAGACAGAAAGGGACTTTTCTTTCGGCCACTGGGCTTCGGGTAATCTTAAAAATTCCGGCCCTCCAAACCACTGTTCCGTCGCGTTTTCCCCTACATTGATTCCCCGTGTGGCATGATCCGCTGGATTTTGCTTGGAAGGGACCCATTTCCTCGTGGTGCCAACTGTCAATTCTCCTATTTTGCCTAATCGGTGTGATAAAAAAACTTGTCGCATTCGAGGATCATGCTTTAACCACCGTAAAACTGTTTGCGAGTCTGAACATAAAATTTTTTTACTGGAAGCTATTTCTAATTCCTCAGAAACAGTTTTAAGTAGGTGTGACACTAAAAGAGCAGCTTGCAACTCTTTTCTCGGTATTGATAGTGGTTTTTTCGACGCTACACGCGAATTTGCCATAATCAAAGCGATGCTCACACTACTGTCTATTTGTTCTGGACGTTCACACTTTCGGCGTTTTCAGGAGTCATACATCGCGGTATGCGCAGATTTTTCAATTCGCGCACACAAGCTAGCCATTGTAGTCACTGCTCATGTTCTTCGTTTCGCAACGGATCGTCCCACCTGACTTAGCTACGCAATACTGCCTGCAAAATGAATTTAGATTTAAGAGTATATGGACTTAATAGATCAAGAGGATCATACACGGACATCATAATTTTTGCGTATTCCCGTTTTATGGATTTCCTCTTAGCTGCGAGAAGATCAGTCGACACGCGCTTCAAACCTACATTGAAACCAAGAAAGTCAGTCTCCACGTCCCAATATAAGCCTAATACTCGATCGGAATCTCCATCGCACAATCTTTTTTTTTCCTTGATTATTCATATTCACACCCTCTGTCACCCTTTCAATAGCTCGCGGTTCCTTGCTCGCCCACCCATGCATTTGAAAATTCGCGCACTGATCTATTTTAACCACATCCTCCGTTAAACAAACCATTTTTTCCACGGTCCGGCAGCTTACGAGGAAATCATCTACGTATGAATTTACGATTATACTGCGCGCTGCAACCGGTTTTGTTTGTAAAAAATTTTTAGCGTTGTTTTCTTTTACGTAAAGCGCACATCACGAAGAAGATTTTGCCCCAAACACCAGACATATCATCTCAAACGTTTGCGGATAAACGTCTCTGGCCTCACTCCTCCACAGAAACCATTGAGCTCCGCGATCTTGTACCCTCATTCCAACCCGAAGGTACATATCTTTAATGTCAGCTTTACAGGCTACTGCGTATTGACGGAAACGTATTAAAACGCCAAGTAAAGACTTAAGCAGATCGGGTCCTTAATCTAATTGATCGTTTAAACTTATCCCGGATCTTTTAGCCGCCATGTCAAAAACTAAGCGCACCTTATTGGGTTTTGACGGATTTTTAACCCCGAAATGCGGCAAATACCATACACGCGCGGGTTTTATATCATCAGTAACAGAAGTCATGTAACCCTGTTCAAACAGGCGATTCATCTCGGCAAAATAAAGTTGAGCATACTGAGCGTCGTTATCAAGTTTTCGTTCTAGAGATTTTTATCTTTTTAGAGCTGTCGCCTGGCTGTCAACATTTGGTGCGTCATCGCTTCTCCATAACAATCCTGTCACCCAATAACTTCCACATGAGCGACTTGTTTTTTTTTTAATTGAAGTAGCACGTTCACATGCTGGATTTGGTCGCTGTACTGCCCTGACCCCTAAACTCTCAATGGAAAAACACTCGCAAATTAATGCATCCATTGATTCCCCATCACACCAGCAGACCGAACACCCAAAACCCGTATGCAACGATGACGTACAAACTCGCTCCGCAGTTTCATGTTTTGAATGCGCTCGCGCGACACCGTGTGTCACCCATCCGAGAGGCGTCTGTGATAGTGCGATGTCAGTATCATTCAAACAGCGTGTTTCGCAGCTATTAAGCAAACGCCAATTATCTTGGCCAACAAGTATGAGAGGCTGCACATTATAATAGGGTTGAATGAAAATGCTCAACGACTTTGCAATTTGCCTCACAAGTTCACTATGTAATGTTTGTCGCGGAAAGACTAGGTTAGAAGCGGATAAAGTATTTTTTATTTCAAATGCGTTATCTGGTGTGCTCAGAGTAAAATCAATCCTTTTACATAGCAATTTCTTATCGTTTTGTTCGCGAATTCCTTGTATATTCACATACATACTCTTACCGCGCAAACCTAGCCTTTCCGCTAAACTTTTGTCTATTAATGTGACTGTGGAACCGTTATCCAAGAGAGCGAATGTATTAACGGTGGCCTTAAACCCAGACACACGCACTGGCACCAGCTTTAGCAACGTAAAAGGTTCGGTTAGTCATAATTGGGTACCCGAGCAAGTTAATGACGTGGTACCGTGCTGAGCGTTAACGTTTGGCTCCGACGATTTTTGATTTGATTCCTACGAGCGGGGTTGTGCAATAAAATATGATGTGGCCCTGAGCACAGAGAGAGCACCGAGCCGACTTGCATTTAGATTGTGTGTGATCCGAATCTAGACATAAAAAACATAGCCGGTGCTTTCTAGCTAAGAACCATCTCCTTTCTACGGATTCGCGGGCAAAGTCGTTGCAATTCACGGTTTTGTGATTGTCCCGGCGACACACTACGTATGCATTTATTCTCTCGGTAGTCCCGAAATTGTACATCGACACGTCATTCTCACCCATCGTTGCAAGCACCCGATACGCACCGGCTGGACGATTTTGTTCACCTGCCAACGTTTCCCGTTTGTCACTTTCCTCCAGAGGCGCAAGGTTAAAAATCCCTCCTGCGACAGCTAACTTAGCCTCTTCGTACAAGAAATCGGATAACTTTTCAATATCTGTTTTTTGCTTCGTCACACGCGCCGCGTATCTATTGAACTCATATTTTAATGCACTTAGGATTTTTTCACCGATCGACAATGCTAGTTCAGGACTGTGTAAGTAGCCAATAAGGTCAAGGCTTTCAAAGGCAAAGACCGCGTTCTGTAGACTCGAAGCAAACAGAGTCAAGCTGGTTTTTCCCAACGCTAGAGAAGGAAGCTCATAGATTTCAAGAAGTAATCGTTGCGCTTAAAAATGCGGCTATCGCCCCCCCCCCCCCCTCCGAATTAGCCCCTGTGTATGTATCAGTATATAGCAGTTCGCAGTCATTTTCAAGTTTCGAGAGCATGTAGTCATAGTGAAATCGGTGCACGAGCGTCTTGGACAAATCCAACACGCTAAGCCCAAAGTATATAGGCTTTCTTATCATCACTTCTGTTCGTTTTAGTTGAATAGCCACGAAATTTTTATCAAAAATATCACAGCTGTGAAACTTGGGCTTGGCAATGTAGGCTGACGCACCATAAGACCATCCATCCCAATAATTCAAAAGCTTAACATCAATGCATTTCCTATCATTTTATATTGTTTTTCCACGAATGGTATTATTGAAGAGTTGTAATAGCATTTTTTCAAAGTCATTCCTAACTTTTTCCCGCTTGTTACTATTCAAATCAATATATTCTTTGAGCCATGTCCGTTGCAGGAATTTTAAGGCACGGTAAATTTTCGTAACCTTTGATGCATGATCTTTAGATTGCTGAAGGGCCTCATAATAAATCACATATTTATGCTTGTTATGTAATGTTGGTATTAATTTCACTTGTTTTGATCCTGGAGCTGAAATATTATCTGAAGAAAATGGCAAGCCTCTGTGTGAGTCATGGAGGTTCTCTGGATATTCCAAATCCACCTCTAAAATGTACCCATAAGTACTTTCACTGCCAATTCTGTAAAAATCATCGGGGTATTCTTTAATATTGTTACCCACTGAAATCCGCGATAAGGAAGTTTCTCAGTCAAGGCCTAACCATAAAAATTATTAACATCAACATAGGCTATATATTTTTCAGCTCCATCTTTTCTGTAATTTTCCATGTATCGATTATTTACTTCAGCATATATCTTACAGCACTGCTGACTCCCCCTTGTATACCTTTTTCAATAAACATAAACATATCTATGCCTGTGATAAGTTCAAGTGGAATCTGAAAAAAAAAATTATTTTTTTAACAATTCACGCGATGAATAAATTATTTGCATTAGTACATATACAAACTTACATTTTTTTTTAACATGGCATCCCACGTAAAGCCTGGTGTAGTATAGGTGAGCTGAGTGCGATTCACAAACCTTTAAACAATTGTTTCTAAAGTTTTCAAAAACTTCTGTTAATATGAGAACATCTGTTTTGAGGAATAAATTAGAATGCTTTACAAGATTAGCAATATTAAAAGTTTTTCATATGGTCTGAGCACGTGTATAATCCTTATTCCTGATGTGAGAATCATACAATCTACTATAAAATTCATCTTTAGATGGGAGCATTGTTTCCTCGAGTTTCTTAAATGATGCTACATAATCATATGGGAATACACCTTTTCTCTTTAGCAAATTGATTTTCTCCAAAGAGTATGCACTGTCTTGTTCATTGGTACTGGGTTATCATACGATTTCTGTAAGTCCCAGGCGGGATCTTCCATTTCTTTCACAAACCAAGTAGCTGAATCCTCACTGCCATCATTTTCTTATCTATAGCACACGTATTGTGATGTAGTGTCGTCGAAACTGCACTTCACGTAATATCCAACACTTAATGCTTTATGGTGTTGTATTGCTTGCTTACTGTTATGTGTGGGTTTTAATAGACACTCAAAGTCCGCATACACTATAAAAGGCACATGATTTTTATTGACGTAATTTCAAATTATGACATTTTTGGTCATACTTCGGCAAGCTCACTTTACATTTATTTACTTTCACACACTCCACTTCTTGTGTTTTAAACTTTTCATCAGTTATAATGTAATGAAAGCGAGGGTTAAATATAAATAGTTTATGATTGTGTTTAGAGAACTGCTTACAAGCCAAGATAAATCTTTAACCCATACATAGTGGTAGTTTTTGTTGTAATTAGCACCACCATCACCATCTTGACTTTCTTTTTCTCTTTCTACTTTCTCTTCTTCTTCCACTTCATTTTCTATTACTTCATTCTATTTGTCCATTTCTTTGTTTTCATGTATTTTTCCATCACTATCCATACACTATCCATATCTGTGTATACACACTGTTACTATAGTAACTTTCTATGAGCAGTAGATTCACATGTTTATCTTTTTTTTCTGCTGTCAAATGCAGGGGTAAAGTTTTACAATTGTTTTTTGCTTTCTAAAAAAAAAAAAAAATATGAACAGAAATATTATTCTGTTTTTCAAATTATGATATTTGCCTAAGCTCCACTGTGAAGATAATTCTACCAAAATCTAGATCATTTTTATACGTTGAGTAACTCAATGCACAATTTAATTTTGATGTGGGGGATGTAATGCTGATAAAATGGCTCATTTGAAGCATTGCTGGTCTGGATTCTGCACATTGGTGCAAGCTTTTTTTCATGTTAAGATGGGGAGTTCAATGTAATACTACCATTCATTGCATTATTTTTATTTACATTTACTACTAAATTTAAAATGGAGCAGAGTCTCGCACCTGAATCTCAACATGAGTTGAAATAGGCATATGCACATTTATTTCAAACTATACGTGCAAGTCTGTTTTTTGTGAAAAATACACTCAGACTTAGTGTTTAAATATTTAACTTCAACATTCCCTGCACCATTGTTCACTATGCCCAGTTCTGCTGCCAGTACGGTATTAACTTTCAGAGCATGCTGCTCATTGAGAATTTTCCGCACTTTTGAAATAAATTGTTCTTCCGCAGACTTGAGGAATTATACTACATCTAAATGTCCACTATTTGCTGTGACACCAATTTTTATACGAGTTTTCAAAGTACTATCAAGATCCTTCCATGTCACAGCCTCATTATTATCTTAATTGTCTGATGTTTCTGCCAGTCCTGATCCTTGCAGCTCCAACTTTTTATAAAACACTGCTAAAACCATCGATAAAAGACACGCAACATTCAACAACTTATTTTCCATGTACCCCGAGCCTACCTCCAGGTTGCCCTGTGATGCAGAACTTTGAGCAGCCGTAAGTACCGCAACTGACAAAGACTTGAGCCGTAGCCTACTAAGCTGCAACTGCTCTAATAATTTTGTTGTTTGAATAATGTGCAAAAGCGAAAGTCGTCAAACCACTTGATTTTTTATATCGACATGCACCATTGTCGATTCCCGCTTTTATAAAATATTGAAACAACAAAATTCTTTTCTACTTGTTACTTTATGTATAAAATCGTATCATTATAATTTTTTTTTATATTTTCAAGTTTTTAATTGTTGGCTTTGGGACTAAAAGTGTTTACAGTCTGCAAAATCCAGTATAAGCAAACAAGCTATCAAAGATTAAGCTATTGACGAGCAGAAAAACCAAAGTGACCTATTATACGTATACACTAAAAAAAGTCTCGATGTCATCTTGTCTTGTCTCGAAATTCGAGACAATACTAAGACAAGTGTAACGGATATTCCGTTCGGCGTATTTATAAAATACACCCAATGAAATAATGTATAGAAAAGCCGAGAATATTCCAGAAGGTTCAAAAGTTTAATATTTAAAGTACTTTAAATAGGATCCTGCACGCGTTCACACTTTATACACACTCATTTAATCACACAGAAAGAAATACATATTGATATACCATTTTTCCAAGAAGAAGAAGGAGAGCAACGACAAAGAGGAGAAAAGACATATTAGGCGGCTCGTGCGTAATACGAGGGGATCTGCTACAAAGCATCAGCGAGGATCGAGAGTCGCGCTGGTTGACTGGGCGATGAACGGTCGAGCTTGTTCCTCGATCCGATTCCTTACTACCTGCCGAGACTCCGCCAAAAAGCCTCTAAGTCTTTATTGTAAATCAAATATTTAATTACCCATTGCGTATAGCATTTGTTAGAATTTCATTTGAATAAATGTTAATATTCTTAAAGATAACAAATTAGACTCTTCTATTTATTATGGCTTCCTGGCGTTAAATCTACTTGGACGTGAAAGGTGGAAACGTCGGTCTTGTTCACCGTCGCCAAGCCTTCCGCCATTTTCTCAATAATTGATCTTTAGCAACCCTCTAACAACTTCAACATTGATTGGAAGAAAGTCTTCGAGCCACGGGATCGACATCGGAAAGTATCAACATAGCGGCATCAGTTTCCATCTAATTATATTTTTCCATTAAGTAATACGGGGCGGGAAATACCCAAAGTAAAACCTACGAGACGGATCTAGTGCAAGTGCTAATTCCACGCGCACAAAGAGAGTCTCTCCTCCTCCTGTGTCCTACCTACGTCATCATCTAAGGGTCTAATACGTGGGGCGGGAGAGCCAGGTCGACGACCTGAAAGTTATCAAATCCAAATTTTATCGGCCTCTTTAGTGGATAAGAAGGCCGCCTTCACGGATTGTTCCCTATAGCATAAGAGACGTTGCGTGAGCGTCACGTGTTTGACACACGCTCTGTTATAAAGTTATTCTCATTGCTCTGTATACGAGACGAGCATTAGTCAGCACAGGGTCGTTGATGTTCGGAGAATCTTTCGAGACCAATATAAGAAAACATCATCGTCCACGTTTAGATATATATATATACAAAACGAACATTATATAACATTCTTTCTATTATTTGCTAGATAAGTCTAGTGAATCACACCCCACACTCGTACATAATTTAAATAAATA